>PKMM01005688.1:0-51373 GCA_002933915.1 Eutrema heterophyllum | reverse complement strand
TGGGAGAAACCTCGGCAAGGTCCTTGTCGTCCTCAAGATCGTAATCCATGTCAGGGATGTCATCGATCTTCATTTTCCTCGTCCTTTTCCTACCGAGTGGATTGGCTGTGGCGGAAGAAGCAATTCGGAGTTAGAAATATACCGATGTCAAACGAAACGAAAATAATTGCCGAAGACGTACTTCTAAGGATTCGTTTAGCCTTCAGATCGAGTTTCTCCTGGTATGCTTCCGGCCAACGAACTTTCCCAGCTATACTCAACCTTTTCTCGTGCTCAGACGTAAAACCTTCGATCGTTGTGAGAATGCTCGGAGTGTGACGGACTGAAAAGACAATTGAAAACGGTTAGATAAGATCAAACGAAAGAAGGGGCGAAGCAAAGACCAATATCTACCGATGGGGATCCTCCATCGAGTCCGGTAATTGCCATTGGGCCGTTCTACTGAAAGGTCGTCAATCTGGAGAAAAAAGTAGGGAATATTCCAACTGTTGACCTTGCTCGGTTTGTTTCCCGTCACGAGGTCATATTCCGGTTTCGCGTTCGCCGATAAGTACCAGGGCTTATGTTTGGCAATATTCACGCGGAAGAGCCTCTCAAATACCCGGACGTCAACCGGTATGTCGCAATCCTCCCCAAGGACTAGAAGCTCGACGATGTTGATGATCGTGGCAGGTTGAAGTTGGGATATCGCCACGTCCCGGCGAGCGCAGTACAAGTAAAGCAGTTCGGGCAGAGGAAATTTGAGTCCGCAACTTCTGAAATAATCCTCATAAACGCAGACGTAGCCCTCAGGAGCATCCCAAGGTCTCTGATCCTCGCTCGGGATGCGAAAGACAATATCGTCAGGAGCTCCACATCGCTCCAAAGTTTGTCGAACAGTAACCCTGGTTGATCGGGTCGGTCCGACGGTGGGCGGTTTTATCACTTTGCGAACCGCCAACGGAACGACATTCTCTACCGGAGAGACTTTTTCGTCTTCAACCTCGGCCAGCTCGGTAGCCAACCTCCCATCAAGCCGAACTTGATCGCTCATCTCGGTAAGTTGCCTACTGCCGAGGTCGGCTGTCAATTCAGGCCGAACTTGATCACCTTCGCCGACATGCTCATCTGCGACCTGAACTCGGGCATCCGTTTCGCGACTATCCCTGTCCCTAAGACGCGGAATTTTCATAACAGCCCGGGAACAACTGGGAGCGGCGGAAGAATGGCGCGAGATCCGTCTTACGAATTCTTGTCGAACGCCACTCAGACCATCATCAGATGAATCATCCGGATCAGACGAAGAGACGAACAACATAAGATCGATGTTCGGATCTTGCGGAGAAGATGTTCGGTCATTAACAGAGGACGAAGAAGAATCGGAACTCATGTCGATCCAGTAAAATCAAACTGAAACAGCTTGAGGAAGAACAGCTTGAAGATGGATCGGAAAGTTTGAAGATTTTCGAAGCAGATCGGAGGAATCACGGCGGAGGGAGATCGGAAAAGTTTAAACAAAAAAAAAAAACTAGAGAGAAGGGAGAGCGCTAGAGAGAGTAAGTGGCGTACCTTTTAAAGCGAGATAATGAAGTGAATCGGAAGGGGTCGAGGGTATTTATTTATAGAGGGAAGGGCAATTATGACGCCTCCTCGATTTTCGCGACGGTTCAAGAAACCGAATCGTCGCGATTCCTTAATTCTCGCTACGGTTATGAAAACTGGACCGACGCGTCTTTTCGAGAATCGCCGATCTCAAAAGACCTGCGACTGGGAAACCGCTGTTCGGACGAAGGAATGAATCGATCTCAATTCCAACCGGACTGAAAATTCTTCAGTAACTCCGCCGAACTCAAGAGACTCGTTCGCCGAACTAGGGGGGGACTAATTGTTGGTGGTGAGTTTAGCACTCTCCGGTTTAGCCCGGCATGAACCGAGACCGACCCAATTAACCCCGGCTAACGACAGTTCGAACCCAGAAGAAGAACACGAAACGATCGCCGACCGCCGAACTTGAAAGAAAGGTCCACGAAAGACTGACAACCGACAAGCTCGATAAAGAATCCGAAGGACTGCCAAACTTGAATCCAGATCGGCAAACCATGAACCGATCGACGACGGTTCAAGATCGGCAAGGAAGTTCGCAAAGCAACATCCACCGAACTTAAATCAAGCCGAACTTATCATGATCGATTGTAAATATAAGATTCAGGTCCTCATCTCGGTACCGAGATCGGTTCGTCTAAATCCGATCGACCACGGTCTGAGATCGGTAAAGAAAAAAACAACATACGGTTACCGACCTGCAACATGCCGAGCGTCGGTATCAACCCGTCATAATCAGAACCCACTTCCGGAATTCGCGGAACTTTACGGAAAGTGCATTCACGGAACTTTACGGAAAGCGCGGTCGGGGAACTTTACGGAAAGCGCGGTCGGGGAACTTTACGGAAAGCACGGTCGGGGAACTTTACGGAAAGTACGAAAAAGGAAGAACAATTAGGATATTAATCCGGGATTCACGGAACTTTTTCCGAATTCTCGGGATATGTCGGAGCCGCCGAAGAGGCTTATAAATAAGGAAATCTCGATTACATGAAAAGGGGGAAAAAAGAAAAAGAAAAAACGAGAGCTCGAGATTCAGTCTGGATCTCATTACCGATCTTCGAATATTTTGTAAACTCCGACGAGTTCGATCTAATAAAACGAAATACCGATTCGCATTCCAATTCCTTTACCTTTGTGATTTCGACAATCAACAACAATTATTTGAAGTATGCCTATAAGTAATGCTTATAAACCAGACACTCTTGGATGACACTATACGAAATCGGGAAGATATACAGTGAAGTCGGGATATCAAGTCGAACAACAAAATTCATATGACAGGACAAATATTTTCTATGGTCCGAATGTGAGGAAATTACAGGCCCATACATAGAAATTACGATGTTCACCGAAATTATGACATTTTATTTGGCAAGCCATATCAGGATGTCTCTCAGTTTCAGCAAATTTACGATTCAGAGGGATTAATTGTGATACACAATGTGTACAGTGTGGAGCGGAAGAGGAAACGATCAATCACGTCCTTTTTGAATGTCCTCCCGCTTTACAAAAATGGGCACTTTCTCATATACCATCACCCCCGGGTGTTTTCCCCATGTCATCGGTGTTTTCTAATTTTGATTATCTTTTTTGGAGACTGCAAAAAGAAAATCAGAATGAAAATTTTCCTTGGATTGTATGGTATATCTGGAAAGCGAAGAATGATAAGGTTTTTTCGAATGTGGATAGAGATCCACAAGAACCTCTGAAGATTGCGGAAACTGAGGCAACAATCTGGGAAACGGCACAAAGCAGCGATCAAGCAATGGTACCCCAAAATTTTGGCCTTTCTCCTGTGATTTCACATTTTGACGGATGGAAGTGCTATATCGATGGATCTTGGAATGACACACATAATTTTTTGGAATAGGATGGCACTGCCTTTAGGAAGGCATGGAAGGAACTATCGTAGGAGCAAGGAATTTACGAAGAAATCTCTCTCCCCTGCACGCAGAATTAGAAGCACTTATTTGGGCTATGCATTGTATAATTGCAAACCAGAAGACGGCGATAACTTTTGCAACAGACTGCTCCGAGCTGGTGAAGATGGTGTCTACACCCGAGGAGTGGCCGACTTTCACATTACATTTGGAGGAATTCGTGAAGAGTAAGGAGGTGTTTACTTTTTTCTCTATCTCTCTCATCCCACACGCAAACAACACAAAGACAGACAAACTAGCACGGAGTGCTCGTGTCTACCCATTAGATATTACTTATGTAAACTTTATACCTCCGGTTTGGATCTCTAAAACATTCTAGGTACTTAGGATGTTGACAAAAAAAAAAAAATTACGGATAATACAAAATTTAGATGTGAAATATGCTTTTTGTTAATGAGATATAAGTACCCAAACAATAATAATCAAAAAACTATCAATCGATCTATTAACTATGGTCGCCGAAGTGATCGATTGCATTAATCATGTCTCTTGCCTTAGTTTGCTTTTTCGTGTTCTCCCTTGTGTCATCGATTCTTCTTTTATAAGAAAAATCCTCCTTCTCATAATTCTGGTGGAATTAGGAGTTAAATTTTTCCCTACAAACGTATCCTATGACAATTATATACTACTATGGTGGGATTTCACTGGATGGTTCCCGTTTATCGGGATTTTCATCTTTCTGCATTGGAGATGTTTTCAACCTTAATTATATGGGTTTATCCTTTCGTGATTCGTTGTTATCCCTTCGTGGGTTTAGTGTTATTCCTTCGTGGGTTTGATGTTATCTTTCTGTAGGTTTGTCTTTACTCATTACTCTGGTTGATATCCGCCTTTAAATAGAATGTTTATTTTCTTTGATAAATTAGTTTCTGATAATTAATATTACGGTAAATTCCCCATCTTCAGTTTAACCTGGTTTAAATCGAGATCGGCCCAATTAATTCCGGTCGACAAAAGTTTATAGCCGCCAAAGAAACCAGCCTACGTTGGCTACGTTACCGGGCTCAAGGCCCATTAAGCACGACTCAACTAAGTCGACAGACCTCCAAAATAAACGGAAGATTTTCATATCTTCTCAGAAAAAAAAGGAAATCTTCCTGATCCGAACCCGCAAAGGAAAAGAAAATTACCAGTTCTCGACCGACAGAATATCTTATAAATAGAAGAGACTCTCTTCATTCGAAGATCCATCCCACAATTTTCAACGAGACCTAAGAGATTATTAGTTCCGACTTTTCTGGCGTAAGTTTCTTAGTTCTTTCATGTTTCCCGATTAGCTCATCGATTTCCGATGACCTAATCTCCCTTGTACTTCGATGAGATACTTAATAAAGCAAGATTCCGATCCTTTTTGTTATTAATTTAACTTAGTTGAAAACTACGTTCAACAATTAATATAAATGAATTTATCGGGGGAAAAAGATGGTCTTACATCACTTAAATGCCATACCATGTTGGGAGTTACATAGTTGTAGATGGTAATATCTTAACCAAACTATCTAAGTGTTGCGCGGAAATACTCTATTCACCTTTAGCGATAACACCTTTGAGCTTCGATTCACTTTTAGATCTAAACTCTTGTTGTGTGGAAATACTCGATTCCTGGAGATGGATGGCTGGACATTTGATGAACCCCATAGATCAGCATGCACATAATCTAGAGGATGTTCTGTCTCATGCTTCCCTACACCAAAACTGACTTTCTTAGCCTTTCCCATAATGCAGTATTCACAGAAATCTCCTTCTTTCCCAATGTCTTTCTTCTTGATGATGCCCCTCTGAACTAGACGTTGAAGATTCTGATATCCCATATGACCAAGTCAACTATGCCACAAAGAGACATGAGATACTGATTTTGCTTGATAGGCTTCTGGTAAAACAGTTTCCCCATCAAGTATATATATAGACCATTTCTCAATACTCCTCGTAAAGCCACCTTGTTGTTCTTGTGAAATATCAGTTTACCCTGACCACCAGTATGAGTATATCCCAATGAATCTAATGTCCCTGTAGATATCAAGTTTCTCCTCAGACCTGGAACATATATGACATTTCGCATTATGTTGACTGATCCTCCATGTGTATTCACCCTTATTGACCTTATCCTAGGAGTTTCCACCGTATGATAATCACCAAGTAAGATCTTGCTTGACCCTTTCTCCTGAAAATCCACAAACCAGTCTCTTCGAGAAGTCATATGATAAGTACACACGGACTCTATTACCCAATTTTCATTTGGCTCATCACCTGAGATATTCAGGGCATCTACTACCTTGAACTCTTATATAAGAACCGCAGCCTCACCATCACTATCACTATCCATTTTCTTCTTACGAGCAAAACAATCTTTCTTCATGTGACCTTCCTTCTTGCAGTACCAGCAAACCACCTTTGACTTTGGCTTCGACTTGCTTCTACTGTTTTTACCTTGAGAGTTGTAAGTCTCTCTTTTATGTGATCTTCCTCTTTCTTGTGTGTAGAGAGCCGAAGCAGATCCCTTCTCTTCAGCAACACCAGCAGTCAGTTCTCTCTGCTTAGACCGTGCGGCTGAGATGATCTCTTCCAATGACAAAGACTCCTTGCCATACTTGAGTGTATGTTTCAGCTGATCATAAGCCGCATGAAGAGAACTCAAGAAAACAAGCTTGGATCTCCTCACACGGTTACATTCAAACTACTCATCTCAGTCACAATCTTGATAAAATCATCAACATTCACATCAATCGAGTTTGATCCATCACATTTAAAGGTATAAAACTGTGATTGAATGAAGATTCAATTGGGTAAAGATTTGGACATGTATAACATGTCAAGCAATGACCACATCGATGCAGCCGTCGTACAGTGCTTGATCTTCCTGAGAACGTAATCTCAGATGTTCACGATTATCATGTCCTTAGCTCGTTCGTCCTTCTCTAACTTCACGGGATCAAGAATCACCTTCGTCGTTAGAGGCTCCTTCTCGGATTCACCATCAAAAGGTTTCTTTTCTACCGAAACTGTAATCTCAAAGTTGTCACTGAGGATTACATCCTTCAATCCCGAGACGCTGAAGTGAGCCATCATCCTTATGGTCCATAACGAGAAGTCACCGGAACCATCGAATCGCTCTACATCAGCTCGCGTCGTCACCGTCGTACTTGCCATCTTGAATCAGAAAGAGCCGAGGCTCTGATACCACTTGTTGCGCGGAAATACTCGATTCACCTTTAGCGATAACACCTTTAGCGATAACACCTTTGAGCTTCGATTCACCTCTAGATCTAAACTCTCTCTCACTCGATTTAGATTTGGTAAAAGATTAAGAAACAGAAAGTAAAGAACACAAGAGATTTGGTCACCTAGGGTTTGCCTCCGATATGGATGACTACGTCCCTGGGGCTGGATCGATCACCAGCAAGATTCCACTATCAATCGACGGAAACAAGATCTCAACAACCCATAGAATCTCAAACGATGAAGAAGACGACTCAATGTTACTGTTTTGACTTATGACTCGTTTTAATCCTCTCATAGAACACGAGGATAAAACCAGCACTAAACCAATTGATCTAATCCCCTAAACCGGAAGACTAACCTTTTAATCTGAAACGCTTCCAATTACGTTGATTTTACCAAGCTGAGTTGACTAGAGATGAAGCATCAATTAACACTAAGCATCGGGGTTACGATCTCTAACTTTTCTTTGTGAGGTTAATAACCAATGTTCAAAATTTTGCTAGGCGCTAGTCGGGCAGTCGAGCTGGGCCTAGCGTCTAGCGAAAAAATCGGGGATTAATTTTTGACATTTTTAATGTCTTTTTAACATGTTAATCCATAATATTGTGCTCAAGATTGGATAAAACACATGAAACCAAATATTATGTCAAATACATTATGATCTTCGTTAAAAATATGAACATAAGTTGGACTTATTAAATTTTAGAACCAACTACATTATTTTTAATTTAAAAAAGAAATTAGGCTAGACGGTTGCCTAGACAGAAATTAATCAGCCCATACAGGAATTAATCGGCCTAGACAAAGATTAATCGACTTAGGCAAAAATTAATCGGACACCCGATTTATTGAACCGATTATCCATAAATCGCCACGGTCTTACGACCGGTTTTTTAAATAGGATTAATAACCAAGTGGACATGTCCGTATAAATCTTTAACAAAAAAAAAAAAAACAAATAACTACCTACCACACGTCTCTATAGATGATAATTAATACGACACTTTATTGTTGACCCTTTAGCACTAAAGCACACAAGTCCATACAAAATCATAAACACCATTTAATATGTGAATCTCGAATATACGAGAAAAAAAAAACGTACAAGATCCATATGGGGTGAACTTTGCTAAACACCGACGTCATCTCACTTAACATCATGTTGCTCACGTCATCTCTTCATTTGCTCACGTATTATCTTTTCCATATTTGTCTTCTTTTTTTTTTTTTTTTTTTTTTTTTTACTTTGCCCAATTTCCGAAGTTGTTTATAACTTGACGCGTTTTTTATTTGGCGCATGTAAATTATTAATTACGTGTTAATAACGTAATGCGGTCGGTGATCTGAGCCAACCCCACTTACCCACACGGCAACACCACTTAGTTAATATAGCTAGTTTTAGATTTTCTTATAGACAGTTGAAAAAATGAGATAATGTGAATTTGGTCATAGATTTGTATATTAAAATATATAATTATTAAATATTAAAAAATATTCTAAAATGATACAAATATTAGTTTTTGTTCCAAACCTAACATGCCAAATTTAAAATTTTGAAAATAACACAAATAATTATGTAAAATAACTTGTTTATCATAAATAAATTAAAAATAAAATTAAAACATGTTTTGGTTTCCTATTTCTCATTTAAGATTTAAGTTTTCTCCATTAAAAAATGTTTTAACTTATTTTAATATTGAATTTGTGCTATTATTATAATACTAAACTAGTAATGCTAAGTTTTTTGTTATTTTAGACAATTTCCCTTAAATATTTATTTGAAATATAATTCATACTTTAAATATTTTATCATCTTAGCAAGGAGAATAAAACTAATAGAGTTTTACCACACATATTTGTTTGATGATTTAGATAAAAGTGTATCTAAATGGTTTTATCTATTATTATCAATTAATTTTGTTATATTAATAAAATAGTGTAAGAAGAAGTAATTAACATGCAAAACTTGTTTTAATGATGATTTAGATAAAAGTTTATCTAAATGGTTTTATCTATTATTATCAATTAATTTTGTTATATTAATAAAATAGTGTAAGAAGAAGTAATTAACATGCAAAACTTGTTTTAATAAAAAAAAAAACTTTAGTAATAGAGTACACATATAGACAAATGTTACATTTTCTATATTTTCACCTCTCTTCTTTTTTTGACTAGTTTTTTCTTTGGTTGGAACTTGGTATCCTTTTTTTTTCTTACTAGTTAAAATCTCACAAAATCAAATACAGATTAGCCGACGTGGTAAACAACGTGCGGTGCATGTCCTTATATATGACATGTGTGATTACATATGATAACATCTCTCTCTCACTTCAGATTTCACATCTTGACGCAACACTACCCCAATCATGGAAGCTTCTGCAACATCTAAGCTCCTTGTATCTGACATCGCTTCCTCCGTTGATCACGTCCCTTCAAACTACGTCCGACCAATCTCTGACCGTCCAAATCTGTCCGAGGTTGAAACTTCTGGCGATTCTATCCCTCTAATCGATCTCCGGGAACTCGAAGGACCCAACCGAGCCGACATTATCCATCAGTTTGCTCATGCATGCTCCTCTTATGGCTTCTTCCAGGTAACTTCACGATTAATTCACTTTCAATCTCGTTTCAAATGTACTTTGTTTCATTGCAATACTCTGTTTTCTCTTGAGATTACTCTGTTTTATTGCAATAAACTCTGTTTTCTTTTGAATTTACTTTGTTTTACTGCAATACACTATGTTTTAATCTACATTACTTTGTTTGATTGCAAGACAACTCTGTTTTCTCTTAAGTTTACTCTGATTCAGTGCAATACATTCTTTTTCACTCGAATTTACTCTGATTTATTGCAAGACACTATGTTTTCTCTGTTTTCTCTCGAGTTTACTTTGGTTTTATTGCAATACACTCTGTTTTCTCTTAAGTTTACTCTGTTTTAGGGCAATACATTCTTGTTCTCTCGAAGTTACTCTGATTTATTGCAAGAAATTATGTTTCCTCTGTTTTCTTACGAAATACACTCTGTATTCTAAATCTGTTTTGTTCGATTAAAATATTACTGTTTCTTGTTCCAGGTCAAGAACCATGGAGTACCAGAAAAAGCGATCGAGGGAATGATGGCTGTGGCGAGAGAGTTTTTCCGGCAGCCAGAGAGCGAAAGAGTGAAACATTACTCTGCGGATCCAAAAAAGACAACGAGACTCTCAACAAGTTTCAACGTCGGCTCAGAGAAAGTCTCTAACTGGAGAGACTTCCTTCGACTCCATTGCTTTCCTATCGAAGATTTCATCGACGAATGGCCCTCAAATCCTCTCTCTTTCAGAGAGATCACAGCCGAATACGCCACAAGCGTTAGAGCCCTGGTCCTGATACTTCTTGAGGCAATCTCAGAGAGCTTAGGCCTTGCGAAAGACCGTGTAAGCAATACATTAGGCAAACACGGTCAACACATGGCCTTAAACTACTATCCGCCGTGTCCTCAACCCGATCTAACGTTCGGACTTCCCGGACATAAAGATCCAAACTTGATCACTGTTCTTCTTCAAGACGAAGTCTCTGGTTTACAGGTATTTAAAGATGGTAAATGGGTTGCTGTTCATCCTGTTCCCAACACTTTTATAGTCAACATCGGCGACCAAATGCAGGTACTTAGGAGAAAACAAATTGGAGAATTACTCTGTTTCTTCACTCTCATTGTGCTAAATTGATGTGGTTGTTTCTCCTCTCAGGTTATAAGCAATGACAAATACAAGAGTGTTCTCCATAGAGCGGTTGTGAACAGCGACAAGGAGAGGATATCGATACCGACATTCTACTGTCCTTCTGCAGATGCTGTGATTGGCCCACAACAAGAACTGATCAATGAGGAAGAAGACTCTCCTGCTGTTTACAAAAGCTTTACATATGCCGAGTACTATGACAAGTTTTGGGACAGAGCACTTGCAACTGAGAGCTGTCTTGACTTGTTCAAAGTTTCTAAAACCTAAGATTGTTGTACTTTAGAATCAATCAGTCATGACTAGGTTCTTTTAGTTATTGACAGGAATCCAATTACCCATTTGTGTTTTCCATTTCAAGATCAGTAATTTTCTTCTTCTTCTTAGTTTCTTATGAATGTTAAAATAAATCTGCTTAACAAATAAAAGAAAATGTTCTTGCAACACATTGAACTCATTGTGTCATATTTAGAAATCTGTATATTTATCTTTCTAATTATCATTTTTGTATTTAGTCTACTGAGAACAGAACCTAAGTACAGTAATGGTGCCTTGTTCATAAATGAACTCTAAAGTGAAATACGCTCCTAACTTCACACCATTAGCTTCACAAAAACCATCCCAACCATTTTCTAAAGCAACGGTTCCATCTCTGGTGGACAATAGATATGCAGGCCATTCCATTTTGTTTTCACCCAAAAGAGTTATCTTCCCAAGTTTGTTGATGCCATTAGCCTTCATGAATTGACTTGGAAGATGCAGTTTACAGGCTCTGACATCTTCATGTGCTAGTGTTAATGTCACGAATCGGTCTTGGATTGCTGAATTCCTATTTCTAGGTTCTGTGTCTTCCGCGGAAACCGACTCTTTCTTGCTAGCTTTTGAATTGTTAGACTCTGTACGGATAAACCTGAGCATAGGAGTCGCGTCTTCCAAGATTGACTCCAATGTAAACGATTCGCCTGGCTTTACGTCATTTGCTTCAGCAAAAACTCTCCAGCCACTTCCCAAATTCATCCTTCCGTCTCTTTCCTGTACAAGATTTGCCATCCACTTTGTCCCATTTTTTCCCAAGAGATATATCATTCCAGGCTTGTTCATGCTATTCTCCTTGACATATTGCTTTGGAAGACGCAGTCTATTATTCCTGAGATTGTCAGGTGTGATTGTTATTGTCACGAATTGTTTTTGGCTTGATGGAGTTGAATCTGTCTGTCTCAGATGATTCTCTTTTATCTCCTCTTTCTTGTTCTCATCTTTGCTCATCTTGTCTATCTTGCTAGGGTCAATGAAAACAGACTGTTTCTTTGAAAACTCTTCTTCCTCTATGTCACTGGTAGATTCTGCAGAACACAAACTAAACACAGGAGTTGTGCCTTTCCATATCAACTTGAGCGTGAAGCTTGTCTCTAAGCCGTTTGCTTTAACAAAACCTTTCCAACCATTTCCCAAACTCATTATTCCTTTCGTGTCCAGTAGAAGGCTTGCCGGCCACTTTGTACCGTCTTTACCCAAAAGATATATCTCCCCAGGCTTGTTGATGCCATTCTCCCTCAAGAATGGCTTTGGAAGAGTCAATCTACTCAATGTGACATAATAAGGTGGAAGTGTAAATGTTACTAATCGCTTGTGACATGGCGAATTATACTTTTCTTTTTCTATCTCCATCAATGACTCCATTTTGCTGCAATCGCCTTCACTGCTCTCCCCTTCTATGTTCTCTTCCTCGCTGCTAAGTTCTGTTGAAAGAGACTGTTCCTCTCTGTCACTGGCACATTTTGCAGAACACAAACTAAGGAAAGGAGTTGTGCCTTTCCATATCAGCTTGAGCGTGAAGCTTGTCTCTAAGCCGTTTGCTTTAACAAAATCTTTCCAACCACTCCCCAAACTCATTATTCCTTTCTTGTCCAGTAGAAGATTTGTGACCCACTTTTTACCGTCTTTACCACACAGATATATCTCCCCAGGCTTGTTGATGCCATTCTCCCTCAAGAATGGCATTGGAAGGGTCAATCTACTAAGTTTGACATAATCAGGTGGAAGTGTAAACGTTACGAGTTGCTTACGACATGGTGAATACGATGAATATGACAAAGCTTTTCGTTTCGGTTTCGGGCTATGCTTCTTCTGTTCTACCTCCATCAATGACTCCATGTCCTCTTCTTCCTCGTTGAGCACTGGAGTTTCCTCATCAAGACTATTCTTCTTCACTTTCTTCTTTCTAGGAAGCTCCTCATCATCATCACCAACATCATTGTTGTTGCTTGGAATCGGTATGTCACAGCGATTGGGTCCTAAATCCGAAACATGGAAGACAATATCTCCTTCATATCTGACAAGGACGACATCGCCGGTTTGAAGATTATTAGCGACGGCGAACTCTTCCCAGCCGTCACTGAGTCTCCGACCAGACATCTTCACTTTCCAGGTTTTGTCCGACGAGTCAGATTTCAGCTCCGCCGTTGTCTTCTCCACCACGCTATCTCCTTCAATATACTTGGAGAAGAAGTCTAAAGGAATGGTGAGATGAGTGTGAAAGCCAGGAACAAGTGTGTGGAAGAATTGCGGGTGAAGTAGCGTTGATTTCGCCATTGTCGAAGCACTTCAAGAGAAACCAAACCAAAAAAACAAAACAAAAACCCTAGAAAATTTCTCGGGTAACAAATATTTTATAAAGGAACAAAAAAAGGTATTTTCCGCGGTGGCACAAAATTGTTAAATAAAAGGCAATTCTCAAAAATACCACTTAAATAAGTTTTCGTTTCAAACATATCATCACTATCTTTTTCTTTTGAAAACTACCACAAACATTGATTTTTTCCACAAATACGACAACTAAAACTAAACTTTTAATCCTCAAAACTAAACCCTCAAAAATAAACCATAAAAACTAAACCCTAAACCCAAAATAGTGAACCCAAATCCAAGAATTTAAATTATATATCCTTTAAACTCTTTTTTTAGTGTTTGTGGTATTTATGGAAAAAGCCATTTATTGGTAGTTTTGAAGAAAAAAAACTAGTGATGATATGTTTGGAACAAAAACTCATTTTAGTGGAATTCTAATTTCTCTTAAATAAATGATAAGGCAAAAAGGCATGTTTTTGGTTAACTAAATCCAATTTTGAAGATCATGGTCATAAATTATGATTTTTTTTTTGAAAAAAAAATATGGGCTTTAATTTATATGAATATTTAAAATTTTAAAGATATTTTCTTGTTTGATTCAGGTCATTTTTGGTTGTTCCATTTGGCCTTGTTAAAAACAAATATATGAAGAAGACGACAATCAAAACATACATAGAGTAATCAAAAGTCGATAGTGGATGTTAGACTAGATATACTAGAATCTTTGATTGTATATATCTCATAGAGATACGATCTTATCTGTTGTACCTTATATATATCTGTTGTACGATCCTTCAACGGAGATTCATAGAATTACATGGTATCAGAAGATTAACAATGTCCGTCTGTACAACAACCCCCACACGTAAAATTCCCTGGAGCCTGTTCCAGATTATATGATCAGAGGGACACTGGTGACATTAAATGTGTACCTTGAGTTGATGTTCCCTGGATTCTCTGGGTAAACCAAGCTAGTGAAGCCAAGTTCTGGACCTGTGTACATTAATTGACCGTGCAATATAGTGTCCCAATTCATAAAAAGACACAGATCATCAAACATTTGCAGAGTAATTAATATATCGGGTTGTCATAGGCGTGGGAAAGGATCGGTCTAGAGTAGTAGCAGCCACTGTGATCATCCAAGGAGCCAAGTTTGTAACGGTCTGAGCCGCTGGGCCTGCGTTACCACCCACACAAACAACTGTAATACCCTTTAAGACTGCATGGAATGCCCCAATAGCTATCCCATCGCGAACATCGGTTTCTGGGAACAGAGGTTCATAGCCTAGAGAGAGAGACAGAACATCAACACCATCATGCATAGCCTCGTCCATTGCTTTCAAGATGTCAGCGGATGAACAAGTCGTTATGTCCGAATCATCAAGATACCAACAAGCCTTGTACATTGCTATACGAGCACGTGGTGCCCCACCTCTCACAGTCCCTCCAGCTTGTATTGGGCTCGTATGAACCGCCCGCGATGGTTGCTACATGCGTTCCATGACCATTAACGGCTCTAGCGGAAATGAAGTCAAGTGATTCTGTGGAATTGAAGCTTTCGTTCTCCGCAAGAAAAGCATTGATGAAATACTTGGCTCCTATGAGCTTTTTGTTACAGTGAGAGGAGCTGAAATTCTCTCCTGATTCACATCCTCCTTTCCAGTGGCTCGGCACCGGCCCAAACCCATTGTCGTTAAATACTTCAGATTCTGGCCACACTCCTGCAACCACAGAAATCATTTTAGCCATAGAGACGCTAAAACAGAGCCACGGAGGAATAAATAGCAAAACAGGAAACTTAAGATCAATCTACGCTATAATAAGCAGAGTGAGAAAGAAATGTGAAAATAAACCACTCATACCTGTGTCGATAACACCGATGATAATTTGTTCACCCATATTAGTGTCATTTAGAAGATTCTTTGGATCGGCGGCAGAAACACCTAAGTAGTCCCAAGTCCGAGTTGTTGCCAGCTTGTAGAAACTATCCGGTATGACATGAACAACTTCAGGTAAATCTGTTGGCCCAAAGAGAAAACAAAATCAGATTGGCTTGTTGAGACAAACAAGATGTCTGATTCCTGAGATGCCAAGAAAATGTGAGATTTGGACTAAATACCCGCTATTCTCTTGGCTTGGGACTTGGTAAGCTTAGCCGGAAAACCTGAGAAGCCGTGTCGGAAACTGTGCACCATTGAATCATGGGCATCCTCTATACTGTTGACATGAATGACGAAGCAAAAGCAAGAACCATGAGTATACAAATTAAGACATTATAACAAGGGAGAAACTACTTTTACATACCTTCCAAGAAGTGACCACAACATCTGATGATGAGATTCGGTGACAAACTCGGGATCATCATGCTGCTTCTCACCCAAATAAACAATATGAACCTATTGATTACCACAACATAACCAACTTTGTTAGTGTTGGGCTTTTCAAGCCCATGTCCAACTCCCATTTTAGTATGATATTGTTCGCTTTGGGCTCAAGTGGCAAAGCCCGCCCGGATTTGTTTTTGGGCTCCTTCCCAAAAGGCCTCGTACTAATTATTGTTGGACATTGCTTATATACTAGACAATACTTGTCTAAACTTTCGATTTGGGACTTGGATTGATATCCCAACAATTCTCCTCTCAAACCAAGGACCACACAAATCCTTGGACTCCAACCTTCAGCGATATCTCATCAATATCTACCCCAGTCCATACTTCTTCAGCCACCTTTCCCTCTAAGAACTCCTTGGCGATCTATTGATGAGATATACTGCCATATTTACCGCCTCTGCCAAGAACTGCTTTGGAAGCCCTGCATTCAACCTCAAACACCTTGCTTTTTCAGCAATCGTACGGTTCATCCTTTCACTGACCCCGTTTTCCTGTGTTGTTTTCCTGACAGTGAAGTGTCTTTGAATGCCATGCTCTTCACAAAACTTCTGGAACTCCCCGTCAGTATACTTTGTGCCATTATCTGATCTCAAATACTTCACCTTCCTATCCACCTGGTTTTCTACTTCAGCCTTCATAAGATCAGGGAGTTGTCTGCATATTCATGTCAGATTTCATAAGATCAGGGAGTTGTCTGCATCTGGAGAAGTCTTGTTGGATAAGGTGCACACGTCGGAAAATGCAGCTGATATGTTGACCAAGCCCGTTACTGTGGAGAAGTTCAAGCACTGCTTGGATTTGCTCCATGTCTTCCAATGCTAGAGGAAGAAGCAGAAGCCCCCGGAAAATGATCAAGGTTCTGGGAATTTCGTGCATACTCTGTGCAGAAATCGGATTCGTGCATACTCCGTGCAGAAATCGGATTCGTGCATACTCCGTGCAGAAATCGGATTCGTGCATACTTCGTGCAGAAATCGGATTCGTGCATATTCTGTGCGAAAATATGAGTGATGACCAAAGGGAGTTCTCTCAAGTTCGATGTTCCTAGGTTCGATGGGAAAGGGAATTTTGGTCTGTGGCAAGGGCGAGTCAAGGATCTGCTGACGCAGCAGGGGATGAAGAAGGCGCTGTTGGAGACGAAACCATATAAGATCGAGAAGGATGACTAGGAGGATATGCAGGATCAAGTTGTTTCAACGATTCGTCTTTGTCTCTCTGACGAAATTACCAATCAGGTAATGAACATCACAACTTGCAAGGCGATGTGGGATAAGTTAGAGAAGATGTACATGTCGAAGTCGTTATCCAGCAAGCTGTATATGAAACAGAAGTTGTATGGGTTGAAGATGTCAGAATCTGGCGATCTTATTGCTCACGTCAACAACTTCAACCAAATCATCGGTGATCTTGAACGTGTGGATGTGAAAATTGAGGACGAGGATAAAGCCATGATCTTGCTGTGTTCGCTGCCTCCTCAATATGAGACGTTATTGATAGCCCTTACAGTTGATAAAACGACTGTAGGGCTGGAGACAGTTTATTCTTCGTTGCAATCTCATTATGAACGACAACAGAACACTATTGTGGTTGACAAGTCTCATGGTGATAGATTGTACGTAAGTAACAATCAACAAAGGGGAAGGCAGAAAGAGAAGCATAATGGTAGTAACAGGGACAAATCGAAGTCTAAACCCGGGAAGAATTCGATGTGCTTTGGTTATGGCAAGAAGGGTCACTACAGGCGGGTCAGGTTCTGCAAACGTGGTTCAGAAGGAAGATTCAGAAGAAGATGTTGAGAACGATTTGTTGGCTGTGACATCAGGATGTCACACAGATTCTTGGATTCTAGATACGGGTGCATCATTCCATATGACTCCTCACAGAGAATGGTTTGAGACATACAAAGCTGGGAACATGGGTTCTGTTCAGTTGGCATACGACATGGCGTGTGGTGTCGTTGGTACTGGGCAGGTCAAATTCCACATGCACGATGGCATCATCAGAACATTGACTGATGTTAGGCATGTCCCAGCGGTGAAGAAGAATCTGATCTCCTTGGGTACTCTTCATAGAAACGGATTCAGACTCAGAGGTGATGAAGATGAAGACGTTTTGAAGGTGTGTAAAGAAGCCATGGTTGTGATGAAGAGAAAGATTACAGCTGGGAACGTTTACAGGATGTTAGGGAGCGTAGTTTTAGGTGGATCTGCAGCCGCGATGTCTGAATCTGAGAGCACGGCTCTGTGGCATATGCGCATGGGGCATATAGGAGAGCATGGCTTGACTGAACTCCATAAAAGGGGTCTTCTGGACGGATTGAAGAACTGTAAGATGGATTTCTGCAAGTTTTGTGTGATGGGAAAGCAGTCCAAAGTTTCTTTCAAGACTGGACAGCACACAACAAAGGGTCTTTTAGACTATGTCCATTATGATGTGTGGGGTCCAACTTGGGAACAATCATTGGGAGAATCTAGGTATTTCGTCATCTTCATTGATGACTTCTCCAGGAAGGTTTGGGTGTATTTTTTGAAGCAGAAATCTGAAGTGTTTGCTAACTTCAAGATTTGGAAGGCTGAAGTAGAAAACCAGGCGGAGAGGAAGGTGAAGTATTTGAGATCATATAATGGCACAGAGTATACTGACGGGGAGTTCCAGAAGTTTTGTGAAGAGCATGGTATTCAAAGACACTTCATTGTCAGGAAAACACCACAACAAAACGGGGTCAGTGAAAGGATGAACCGTACGATTCTTGAAAAAGCAAGGTGTTTGAGGTTGAATGCAGGCCTTCCAAAGCAGTTCTGGGCAGAGGCGGTAAATATGGCAGTCTATCTCATCAATAGATCGGCAAGGAGTTCTCTAGAGGGAAAGGTGGCTGAAGAAGTATGGACTGGGGTAGATATTGATCTATCTAACTTGAAGATATTTGGATGTCCGGCTTACATGCTAGTTCCAAGTGACGAAAGATCAAAGCTGGATTCAAAATCTAAGAAGTGTATATTTCTGGGTTTTGGAAAAGGCGTGAAAGGCTTCAAATTGTATGATCTTGAGGCTAAGAAGAGGGTGTTCAGTCGAGATGTGGTTTTTGATGAGCAGTATATGGTGCAACAGGCGAGGTCAGAACGAATGCCTGTGACCATTGAGACTGAAACGAATTCTGGTACAGCACATGAGGAGTCTAGTAAGACTAGATCAGCAACAGAAGGTGATGAGCAACTTGTTCAGGTGGAGCAGGAGGATCAACAAAAACGGGCTCCTTCCCAAAAAGCCTCATACTGTTGGACATTGCTTATATATTAGACAATACTTGTCTAAACTTTCGATGTGGGACTTGGATTGATATCCCAACAGTTAGCGAATTGGTTTCTGTTTTATGTCATCTGGTAAGAATGAACGAATGAATCAATCACTCTTGTTTGTATCTATATTAAGTAACAAATTCATAATGAACGAATGACAAAACATAATGAACGAATGACAAAATCGTTGTGGAATGTAACTAAGAAGAAATCATGGTCTCGAAGCAATGAAGTCCGTCAAACTTCGGCGCAAACCTCCGTGCCTTCTTCTCCACGGAAACCTTCTTTGTTGTATTCTCCATCGACACGGCTTGAACACCAGAGGAGGAAGAAGCAGAGGAGCCATTGGAGGATGAAGAAGCAGTAGTTTTGTTCCTCATAATCTGTGCGCAGAAGAAGTCCAACATACTAAACAACGAATTCATGATTCGATCAAAATTTTAACTCTTTTTAATTCCGACTTGGAGAAAGAGAGAGATAGAGAGATCCTTAAAACTCGAAAAGCTTTTGTTGGTTTTGTGAAGAAGAAGAGAAAATAGGTTTGTTTATATAGAGACGAATCTTGTCCGTGTTAAGTTCCTTAATTAAGCTCTAACTTTGTTTCCTTTTTCTCTTAAAAGTCGGAATTATCTTCCCTTTTTCGGTTAGGATTAGGTTTTTTGTTTTTCTTACAATGACAAAATACGAGATTTGAGTATTCTTTTTCTTTTTTATTGGATATATATTCTAGTTCCACTTCGAATTATGGAAAATCAAACAACTTAATCAAAAGATAGAGAAAAGAAGAACTAGAATGTTATGACAGTTTACCAAAACCAAAAAAAAAAAAAAACCAGAACAGGCCTCTTTGTTCTAACGTATATTGATTTCTTGGTTTCCAAGGAACTAGGAAAGTAGGGTTTAGACAGTTTAGTAGATTGGATGAATAATCACCACCAACATTATCATGTTACTAGTCAAGCATCAGCCCATAAACTATAAAAATTAATTTCTTTTCAAAAAACGTACTGCTCCATTTTTGAGATCGGTCCTTGAGGTCACGCAACGATCACGACTCATCCCAACACGAGTCGAACCAAACATCCACACCACCTTCTTTGCACTTCTATTGATGTTCATCACTTGATTCCCTAAAGAATTCAGAAAGAAACCAATGCAGTTCTCGACCTCTAACGTTACGTTTAGTTTAAAATCTATAGTACGTTTAGTTTCAGGAAGTTTGTTTTATTTTTCAAGCATATTTGCTTGACTTTCATAAGAAGCAAACTGATCTTGAACCGTCCTTAATTGTTACATAGATAGAACAGAGAGGATTTTTGGATTCCAAAGTAGACAGTCTTTAGGTTGTTGAAGCTTTAAAAGCGTCGAGACAGCTCGCAGTAGCGAGTGATCTGTCCCAAAACTTGTCCCAATACTCAACAAATGGAAAGCTTTTGTAAACAGGAGGAGAGTCTTGTTCATTGATCAGCTCCTGTGCAGGACCAATCTCTGCATCTGTTGATGGAAAATAGAATGTTGGAATCGATAACCGCTCCTTCTCGGTGTTCACGACGGCTCTGTGAAGCACGCTCTTGTATTTGTCATTGCTTATGACCTTAAAAGGAGGAGACACAGCCACATAATTTAGCACAATAGAGTGAGAAAACAGAAAAATAAAAACAGAGGAATCTGATTTGTTCTAACCTGCATTTGGTCGCCGATATTGACGATGAAAGTGTTGGGGATAGGATAAACAGCAACCCACTTATCATCCTTAAAGACTTGCAAACCAGAGACTTGGTCTTGAAGAAGGACAGTGATTACGGTTGGGTCTTTATGTCCGGGAAGTCCGTAAGTTAGCTCAGGCTCCGGACACGGAGGATAGTAGTTAAAGGCCATGTGTTGAGCGTGTGTGCCTATTCTATTGCTTATATGGTCCTTTTCAAGGCCTAAGCTCTCAGAGATTGCCTCAAGAAGTTTCAAGACCAAGGCTCTAACGCTTGTGGCGTATTCGGCTGTAATATCTTTGAAAGAGACGGGATTCGAGGGCCATTCGTTGATGAAATCTTCGATAGGAAAGCAATGGAGTCGAAGGTAGTCTCTCCAGTTCAAGATTTTGTCTGCGCTGACATTGAAACTGGTGGAGACTCTCGTCGTCTTTGTTGAATCCGTTGAGTAATGTTTCATCCTCTCGCTCTCCGGTTGATGGAAAAACTCTCTTGCGACAGTTAGCATTTTATCGATGGTTGTCTCCGGTACTCCATGATTCTTGATCTGGAACATACAAAAACAAGAAAGTTTTGAGACAAGAGTAAACGTGGTGTGCAATACAAAATGTGTAGATTTGAAACGGAGTAACAAACCAGAATAAAGATAGTGTAGCACAGTAAAACAAAATAGATTTGAAACTGAGTCAACGATTTTAGCCTAATCGGTCTACAAGAAAGTCAACGAATTTTATGGTCTAAGGACTAAGATTAATTTATTTTATATTATTATGTAATTGTTATGTATTTTTGGTCTACAGAAAAATCCAAAAATGTATGTAATACTATATTTATAATTTTTAAAATAATTAAATATGTTAATACAATAGTAAGAGACAAAAAAATCCCTAATTAGTGTCGTCTTATTAGGCGCTAGACCCGACGTCCAATCAAAATTTTGAAACAGATGAAAGATTTTGTATTGCAATTTCAAAGAGAGTAAATTCTAAACAAAGTAAACATAGTCTATTACAATAGAAACATGGTAAAATTAAAACAGAATCAACGTCGTGTATTGCAGTAAAACATAGAAATTTTTAATTTTCCTAATTTACATCGGTGATTAGGTCTAGTCCGACTAATCGGATGGATGAGTAAGCTTCTTCGCTTTACCGACCCATCATGTTCGAGATACGAAGTTACTCGAGAGGGGAATCGAACCCATAGTCTCTGCGATTTTACGCCCTAAGACCCTAGGTTGTCAACCCCCACGCCGCGGGTCAACATAGTAAATTTGAAACAGAGTAACGTACTATTTTGCGATAAAACGGAGCACCGTAGAGCAATACCAGACGTGGTCTTACCTGGAAGAAGCCATAAGTGGAACATGCATTAGCAAGTTGATGGACAATCTCGGCTCGATTGGGTCCGTGGAGATCCCGGAGATCAATCAGAGGAATAGAATCGCCGGAAGTCTCGACCTCCGACAAGTTTGGACGGTCGGAGATGGGTCGGACGTATGTTGAAGGGATATGACTAACGGAGGAGGCGAAATCGGACACTAAGAGCTTGGATGTTGCAGAAGCTGCCATGGTTGGGTAAGGAATTGCTCTTTGGTAACGTCGAGAGACGACAACTAAAGTGATATATAGAGATGCTTTCTCTATATAATATAGACAAGTGTAACGTGTAATGATATATCATTACCTCACGAACATGCAGGTGTGATGTCAGCAATGTGACGTCACATTCCACATGATTCTCCTTTTGTGTAGCCGTTATACGTACGTTCAGTCGTTCACATTACTAATGTAACATTTGTCTAATTGTATTCTTAGTTGTACTGAGGGGTGTGCAAGTGTCGTGTTACTTTATGGAAAAATATCAAAATCAACATGTGCCAAATTCGGTGTGCTGAAAAAAAATCTGAACAAAAATATGGTGCGATTTCTTACATTTTGGACAGAAAATTCACATTTTCTACCCAAATTATCGATTATAAACTAAATCATGCATTGACTATAAATATGTTAGTCAACCTTCACAGAATGCTAGTCAGCTGCCACGTCAGCTAAAGCGTCTACAATTGCTGAGTCAGCTGCCATGTCAGCCGTCATTATTATATATTTTTTAAATGATATCATTTTTCTATATATATTTTTTGTGTAGATTTTTAATATTCCATTATTCTTAATTACCTAAAAATGATTCTAGTTAAATATAATTTTTTATGTTGTAAATTTTCTTTTAATCACATTAGCTAAAAATATATAATTAATTTATTCTTTGTGAAACTATATTTTAAAGGAATATAAATTTCATGTCTATGGATAGATAAATAAATAAATAAAAATCGAACATAACCAACTATATCATTAAAAGAAGTCTAGTTATATTTTTGATGACATATATTGTTATGTGGATGCTTCCAATTGGTTTAATTTATTGGAAGTTAACATTTTTCTTTATTTATGTAATTAGTTTAAGCATCCAGTCAAGCCACACGGCTTTGCTCATCAACATGGAAAGTCTCTCCGGAAACCCATCAAGTTTCTCAGGTGGTTTAAGAATATAGAAAGCTTCATCAAGCTAGTTTACTTGCGCAAAAACGTCTTAACATTTTTCTTTATTTTTGTAATTTTTATATTTCATTTTAATAATCGAAATATTTAGGTATATGGTCGGTTCGATTCCAAATTATGTTTTGGTTTGGTTCGAATTCACAAGTTTTGGTTAAGATAATTTAGTGTTTCGGGGTTTTTTCGTTCTTTTGGGAAATCAATTCACCTACTTAAAATTAATGAAATATTACAAATTTAGAACAAAAAAATAAATATAGAATAAAAAATTGAAAAAAAAATAATGACGGCTGACGTGGCAGCTGACTCAGCAACTGTTGGCGCTTTAGCTGACGTGGCAGCTGACTGAGACTGCCTTGTCAACATTTTGTGAAGGTTGACTAACAGATTTATAGTTAATGCATGATTTAGTTTAGAATTGATAGTTTGGGTAGACAAATTTGAATTTTTTTTGTCCGAAAAGTAGGTAATTGCACCGTATTTTAGTTTAGGTTTTTTTTGTCACACCGAATTTAGTACATGTTGATTTTGATCATTTTCCCGTTACTTTATTGTATAGTTTAGGGGCGTTTCGGTATACTCTTCCAAATGGAACTAAGAGCACATTCATTGGTGAAATACCATAAAATCTCTCATCCATGAAATAACATTAAATACCATTAAATCTCTCATATTTTTTTAAAATAAAATTATCATCAATTTAACATTAATATTTTTATGTATTTTATTTTGAAAATCTCATCTTAAATTTTGTATTTCTATGGGTAAGATGCTCGTTAAATCTCTCATCATCAATATAATATTAATATTTTTAGTGTAGTTTAATTTAAAAACCTTATGTTAAATATTATCTTAAATTAAGAGAATCTCTCATTAATATTTTTTTTGAACATCTATACTATTAAAACATAAGTATTTTTTGATTATGTTTCCAAAAACCCCTTATTTTTTTTAGATAAATTGAACATTTTGCCAAATAGGTATTAAATTTGTTGCCAAACATTTATTAAATCTATTATAAACTTAAAATTATAAATTAAACATATTTGAATCAATAACACTTTAATTAGTTCTTATGCATCATCTCATATTTTATATATTACAAAATATAATATACAAAAATCTATATCCCGCGCGGACGCACATGTTTATAATTTAGTATCGAAATATATCTTAAATATATTGAATTGTATTAAGTAGTTATATTTATTCATATAATCTATAGTACTAACAATAATAGAATCATAAATATTAATTGTTTTGGGGTTTTTTCTTCCTCTGGGGCTAATCTCATGCAACCACAAATGAAGATGTGAAGGCCCGCAAAACACAATGGATGTGTGTTTTCCGATGGCTCTCCGACCTCCAAGTCAGAATATGCTATAGAAAGACCACAGAGTGGTTCGCCGGAAAAACGGAAAGAGTAATAAAAAAACGGGGTGAGGAAAGGTACCTATTGGGTCCGAAAGAAATGATGGATCCACAAGTTGGTGAGCTTTTTGTGATAAAAGAGAATAAAATAAGAGTTTGGGTGTGAGAACTCCACGGTTTAGGAGCAACCGTGAAGGTGATCGGAGAATGGTCGGAGATGATGACTGAGAGTCCCGAAAAGAAGGAAAAGCTAATTGTTTTGAGAGAATCATCTAAGTGAGGGATGAAAGCCCAAAAAAGAGACCCCNATCTAAGTGAGGGATGAAAGCCCAAAAAAGAGCCCCCCCCCCCCCCCTTGAGGAGTGAGGGTTGTAGTTATAGAGAATACCTGACACGAGCTCGTATACCGGGTTGCGCTTGTTCTTGTTCTGTGGGGTCGGGTCTCGGGTCCTCCATCGGGTCACGTACGGGGTACTTGAGTGCTTTTCTGAACACCTCCTTTGTCCTTTATGTATAGGCTCTGAACGCCCATGCTTTCACCTGTTATATAGGCCAAAATTGGCCAGCTCTAGGCTTAGTACGATGGTCAACTTTAGCTTAAAGTAAAATTGGAGGGAAAAATATAGACATTCCCGCGTAAAGTGAGCTTAGACCTAACTCTCACGGTAACCTTTCAGGTGATACGGGTTATCCTTACCTTCCCGGGTATTGCTACCCAGTTACATGGGAATCATACCTTCCTAGGTATTACTACCCGGTTTGTGTTGATGTGATCGGGGAGCTGGCATGTACTCGTTCGGATCACTTATCTCCCTAAAATTGCTCTCTCCGGGCAACCGGGCAACCTAGCGCATCCGGGAAGAGGTGACTCCTTACTCGGTCGACTCATATTCTTAATTCCCACTCCCGCTAGTCGAGAATGGTTTTGGGAGAAGGTGGAGGCTAATAACATGTCCTAACCTGTCATAGGGTTTGACCACCTAGCCTCGTAACCGCACCCGCTCGAAGTGGCGCGCTTTTAGGTGAAGTGGTTGTCTAGTATACGGTGACACATCATACAACATGTCCTGAGGTTCGATCACCTAGCCTCGTAACCGCACCCCCTCAAAGTGGTGCGCTTTTAGGATAAGTAACCGTCTAGCCTAATATGATGCGTGTCACCCTCTGATTCGCCGATCAAAAGAGGAATTATTTATCCCTAACATTAATAATTAAATTTTAAAATAATTTCAAAATAAAATTTTTAATTTTTCAAATCTCAGATTTTTTTCTAATATTTAATATTATTGTATTAACTAAAACAATGCTAATTTAATATTATTGTATTAACCTTAACTAATATCACTTAAAATAATAATATTAATATATAAGATAAATTCATGCATAATGGAACTTGATATACAGTTAATTTTCTTTTATGATTTATATTAAAAAAAAATGACAACATACAAAGTACTTTAATTAATACTATAAATTATTGTGTATTTGTTTTTATTACAAAAACATAAGTGACTAGATTCTAAATTCGCGCGTCCGCGCGTGATAATTTTTTTCGTAATATATAAAATGTGAAATGAGGAATAAAAACTAATTTAAGTTATTGATTCAAATATGTTTAATTTGTAAATTTTAAGTTTATAATAGATTTAATAAATGTTTGGCAATATGTTTAATAGTTGTTTGGCAACATGCTCAATTTATTAAAACAAAATAAGAGGTGTTTGGAAACAGATTCCAAAAGTGTTCGTGTTATAATAGTATAAGCTAGATTCTAACTCGCGCGTCCGCACGATGTAAAATTTGTTATACACTAAATTTTGAAATATACAAAAGGGAAAAAACCTGAAAAGTACACAAACTATATAAAATTTGGAAGAAAAATACAAAATGGGTAAAGTTTTTTGTAAACTAAATTTTGAAAAAATACAAAATGAATATGAGAAATAAGATCTAATTTAAGTGTTATCGATTTAAATATGCTGACTTTGTGATTCTTAGGTTTTTTAGTGAGAATATAATATTTTTGTTGATTTGTTGTGCAATATGTGTTTTGATGTCTATACCATATTTCTAACCTTTGCTATGCAAAATTAAATTATAATATGCATTGTGTGCGGGGCAATAATTTGTATACATTATTTTTTTTGAAATTTAGATTTTAATATGCGTTGTGTGCGGGGCAATAATTTTTTATACATTATCTTTTGTGAAATTTATATTGAATAAAAAACGTTATGTAGACCAAACACTAACGAAAATAATTTGATTTAAATTCTAATGAAATTTCATGATTATGTGATTTTTGTAACATTAAATGATAGCAACTTTTGTTTTCTAACAAAAAAGTAAACTGTTATAAATGTTATATGAAGTTACCATATGGTGTATCTTAGTAGAATATGAGTATGAGTTAATTAAGTATATATCGATGTAATTTTAATTGTAAACTTTGTTATTATTTTTGTCAAAAAAAAAACTTTATTATTATGTGAATTTAAATTACCACAGAACCAATCTATATACTTATGAGTGTTAAAATAAGCTAACCCGTCCTTTTAATCTGACTCAGATTAGCCTAATATCTTGCATGTTTTTACAAACAAACCCGCAAAAGACCGCAATTATAAAAACATAACCCTACCTGTCCCATCATATTACTGTATAATAAAAATATATACTAATTTCGAATATTTGAAATTTTAGGCTGATTAATTATGATAAAAATAACATATTCGTTTATCATTTGCGCTAGTATGAAAATATTATTTAAATTCAAATATTTAAATTAAATCTAAATTAATATCCGGTTATTATTTTGTACAAATATAATAACAACTGATTTTTGTGATTTTTGGTAAGTAATCTAACCTATATTTAAGGAAATCCAAAATAATCTAAATTAATATATATATTTTCGGAATTAAATTTAAATATAAAAATAAAATGTTTTTGTTAATTAATATTGCAAAAACCTGGGATAATGTTAAAATTATTTCCAAACAGATTTTTTTTTAAAATAAAAATAAGGAGTGTTTGGATACTGAAACTATTTTTAATTTTTTAAAAACAATGTAAAATACCCCTTAAAAGACTACTAATGGAGATGCTTTAAGATCACTTGGGAGGGATTACATGAAACCCTGACTAGAATTAGCATGTCTTTAGAAATACAAATATACAACGTGTAAAGCACGGTTGATTCGTTAACTTGCCAAGGTACAACGTGTAAACACGGTTGGTTCGTTGACTTTCCATTTGAGCTGCAAATTATAAGAATCATACGTTAAAGCAAACGCGTAATGAAAATGGGGAAGAAAACTAAAAATATGGGAAAATTATATGACCTATTTAAAATTTGCTAGAAAACTACCCGAATTTTTTGTGTTGCCAACAAAATACCCAACCTAATATTTCGATGCTATTTAATACACCATATTTTATAATATTTCATTTTTCCTCTTGCAAGTTAACGACCGTTAACGGTTTAAACAAAACCGTTAACTGGTGTTAATTTTAGTTAAAAAAATTCCATAAAAATATTTCAACTATTTTTGTTTTACCAAAAAACTACACGAACTTTTTTCATTGCCTTAAAAATACCCAACTTAATAATTCGGTGCTATTTAACACATCATAGTTCATACTTTTTCAGTTCCTCTCGTTCCCCTCCCCTCCCCACGAGTTCACGGCTTAAACAGAATCGTTGCCGTTGTTAATTCTAATTAACATGTGATTAATTGGTAAATGTGAAAATCCATTGTTACCTTCGGATTACTCAAATAAATTTTTCCAAAACGACTTGAATTCACGAGGAGGGGGGAATGAGAGGAACTGAAAAGTATGAAACATGGTGTATTAAATAACACCGAAATATTAGGTTGAGTATCTTTAGTCAACGAAATTTTTTGTGTAGTTTTCTAGTAAAACAAAATAGTTGAAGTATTTTTAGGAATTTTTTCGTAACTAAAATTAATAGCGGTTAACGGTTCTATTTAAGCCGTTAACGGCGGCCGTTAACTCGCAGGGGGGACTGGAACATTATGAACCGTAGTGTATTAAATAGCACCTAAATATTAGGTTGGATGTGGGCAACTAAAAAAAAATCGTAATTTAAATAGACCATGTATTTTTAAGTTTTTTCCCAAATGAAAATGTGTTCAAGATTCGTCATCCATCTCTAAAATTCGAAATTAAGAAACTGGTCTAAAAATAGTGTTTTTTTATATAACTTGGGATATTCCAAACCAAAACCTAAATTAGTCTCCAAATATTTTTTTCTTTTTTTGCTATTTAAAATGTTTACAATGACCAAGTATAATTATAATTACTACAATGAGAAATTCAAACTCTTATCTCCCAACTTCGAAAGTGAATTATTTAACAACTATGAACTGTGTGACTGTGTGACTGTGTGACAAATATAAACAGGCCCGACCATGGAGTATTGCTGACAATGCTTTTGCACTGTGTGACTCTGTCTCACCATTTTTGTTAGTTGTTGCAGAATAGGGTCCACAATTATGAAAATTTTGCAGTATATGATCCGCAATTTTAAATTTATACATAACTAATCACTTTTTTTTAGTTGGGCACATGGCCCAATTTTTGTTTTAACCGGTCTGCATATAAATAGTTATTACCATAGAAAACATCCATTAAAACCCAGAAAAAGTGTTTACATCGATTGGAGATCATTATTTGTGTTGCTCTCTTTCTTGGGGTTTTAAATGTTTTTTTGCCATTCGTTTTGTCTCTTTGGTTTAGATCTGGGCAAAATATTTGGAACTAAAAAACCGAATTGGCACCAAACCAAATTAGGAGATACCGAACCAACCCGAAATTGACAAAATACCATAATGGATCATAAACTCCTATACCAAGAATAGACAAAATACTCGAAGTATAATTATATACCAAAAATAATATTTATATTTGATATAACCCAAATACTCAAGATTGCAATTATAAACTCGAAGATATTAGTTATTTTTTTGTATTTTGAATATTTCGGGTATATATTCAATATTACGGATATATTTTTCACGTTTTTTCTGGATTTTTCAAGTATTTTGGATATTTTTGGATACAAACAGAACCGCATCCGAAATTTTTTTGGTTCTTCAATCAAATACCCGTACCGACTCGAACCTAAAGAGTACCGATCCGAACCCGTATAGGTACCGAACCAAACCCGATTCGAATTTTATAGATATCCATCGAGACCCGAAATACTCGACCCGAACCCGATCCGAATATTCGAATGTCCAAACCTACTTTGGTTACTCATTCTACCATACATCAATTGTTTTATTTAAGTTTTTTTTTTAATAAATTTTTTTTATTTTAATTGAATTATCGTAGTTTGTGTTCGTAGTTTCTTCGTGGAATGGATTACAAGGATACGGTCCGTATCAGATGCGTCGTATATTTACGGATTTTGTGGTTTAAATCACGAGTAACATCATTTTTTTCAAATTTTAGAGCAAAAGAAATGTTATTCTTTGTTTACCAAAAAAAATGAAAAAGAAATGTTATTTTTCTTGGACCTTTTCTTTCTGTCGAGATGGAATCCACGTCAGAAAGTATCGTATCATTCGTAAGAGAATATTATATTTAAAAAAAATAATAATTACAATCACAGAATTTGACACACACACAAAAAACAATTTCTATAATTATATTAGTAAGTGTATATATATGATGCTGACACTGATGATTGGAACGTTTTATATCATATGATAAACAATTATGTGAACTGATGCGCAACAATAAAGGAGACGATACCGTAAAATATATTTTAGACGACTTTTGTTCCCTTCCCTTGAAAATAGTATAGTTCGACATTGAATTGCACAATAGTCCACTAAAAAAAGGAAACTTGTACAGTTTTAATTATATACAAAGACTTCTCTTTCCTAGGTTATTTGTTTAAACATATCTTATTATATAAAGTTTTTATAATAAAATTGAATGTTTCAAAGTTGTTAATTCATCTAATCGCGACATATGTTAAATCAATCGATCAGATTCTAACATTTGTATTAAAAAAATTCAAATTTTTTTTTTATTTTTATAATTGATTCTCAATCATAAAAGGTAAAATTACTAAACAAATTGGAAAATAGAAAATTTAAATTTATCCGATTAATAAAAAAAGGAAAAATCAAAATTAATAATGGAAAAAGATTAAAATCGATTAATAAATGATACATAAAAAAGAAAAACTTAAAAATTTGGAAAAATTAATAACCGATTCATAATCCAATAAGATAAAGTTACTAAACAAAAAAAGAAAAATACAAATTTAAATTTATCCCAGAAGACAAAGCTAATAAAAAAAGAAAAAAAATCCTTAGTTTTCTCATTTAGATTAAGGAAATTAAACAATGGATTACTAATCCTAAAATGAAAAAATTCTAATTTTTCACCTCTATATAAACAATTTGGTAGTATGTCAATTACAAAACAAAAAATCAGAAATCCAATAATCGTTTCCAAAACCATTTACTGCATCTGCTTCACCAAATTCTTCCTCAAGGTATATATTTATTTAATCAAAAATTTTGTTTCTAAATTTGTATATTATTTATTTCACGGGTGATTTAATTTAGTTTTTTATTTTTACGTTTTTAGTTTTTTTTTTTTTTACGGATTATTATTAAATAATAAACCCGTATATATGCTAGTCATAATATAGTAAATTATAATGCCTATGTTTTAAGCTTAATGCACATGATGAATGGTGTTATTATGTATTGTAACTTATGTCAATTTCTTCTTTGGCAAGGAACTAAACGATAAGGTTTTATTATAGTGAAATTGAATTTAGAGTAGGAAGAGTCGGTTAGACTTAACCGCGTAACTTAGTTCAGTTATTTGGAGATAAATCAGAACCCCGTTCATATAAAAAAGGATAACAAACTTTACACATATTGAATATCAGAATCACTTTTCATCTTTTTCAATTTCTTCGACCATCTTCTCTAAAATAGTATCAGAGCGTTGAGCTTAAGCTCAACAATTTTGATTTCTTTATCCGCTTTATTGAAGTAGATTGATCGGATATTCCTCCGATTGATCTTTTCTTTTTTTTTCCCGACATTGTTCATCTCTTTTGGTTATTCCTCTGAATTTGGGTTTCATTTAGTTTTTTTTTTTTTGATAGACCCCATCGGCTTGAAGATGCGGATTCTGGAGCAGCTCGCTGGTTGGATTAGGAAGCTGCATCAGATCACATAAGGCGTCTGAGTTGATGACGTGGCAGCACATGAGCGGATGATGTGATAAGGCAAGTGGCGTGAGCTAACTTGAGAAGGAAATAAAGGTGTGATCGTTGTGGAGATGTTGTGGAGATTTAGTGAATATTCTCCACAACAAACAAGGAAGAGATAAGTTTGAAAAAACATGAAATATCTCTAACTGCTAATTTTCGTAGATTCTAGGTTGTAGGGTTTTCGGTGTGGGTATAAATATTCTAGAGAGGTCATGAGCCGTGGGTAAGCACTCTAGAATATTGTAGTGAATTTGTAAACTTCGAAGCTAACAAAAAGCTTATAAGGTGAGTGTTGATCTACTCTCTTTGTGTTTCACGGTTGGGTGAATAGGATCAAATGAGACTTATGCTTAGATTTATTCTTAGTCGGGTTTGATCTATTGGGTAGAATAGGTTGAGTAACTTCCGAGATAAAGGAGATCGTTGTAAAAGGTTTTTTATCAATAAGAATAAATATACAAGCGTTGGACTTGGCGCGTTCCAAGTCAAAGTCTTGTTGTTGTGCACCTCTATACTTCTACAATTGGTATCAGAGCGGACACCTGATAAAAGATTTGTTATCTTTTCAACATGTGAAATCTTGTGACAAGGTATGGAGAAGGCAGAGCAGTTTGTTGCAGTACCCAAGCCACTAAAGCTTGACGCTGAGCACTATGGTTATTGGAAGGTTTTCATCAGGCAGATGATTCAAAGTATTGATATGGATGCCTGGTTTGCAGTGGAAGAAGGATGGACACCGCCAATGACAAAGAATGAAGCTGGAGAAACGGTTCCAAAGCCCAAAAGTACCTGGACTGCAGAGGAGAAGACAAGAGCAAAACACAACTCTCAAGCTCTGTCTGTTATCTTTGGTTCGCTACCCATGAACCAGTTCACTCGGGTGCAAGGGTGTACATCTGCAAAGGAGGCTTGGGACATTCTGCATGTTTCATTTGAAGGCACCAGTAATGTGAAGCGTACTCGACTTGACATTTTGGCCTCACAATTTGAGAATCTGACCATGGGAGATGGTGAGTCTGTTGATGCGTTCAGCAGCAAGCTGAGTTCAATTTCTTAGGAGGCAGTTGTTCTAGGGAAGAGATACAAGGACAAGAAGCTCGTGAAGAAGTTTCTCAGGAGCCCGCCTGCTAAGTTTCAGTCGCACAAGTCTACTATTGATGTTTCCCTGAACTCAGATGAGTTGAAGTTCGATCAGGTGGTTGGGATGATGCAGGCGTATGAGCTGCAGATGAAGAAGAAAGATCAGACTACAGGGAAAGACATTGGTCTGACGGCTATTGAGAATCAAGCAGGTGTTACTGAAGGCAAAGTAGGGTTGATTGTCAAGAAGTATTTCAGAAAGATGGAAAGAAGTCAACACAAGGGAGCCTCAACGTTCAGCAGACCTGATGCAGAAAGGGAAAACAGGAAGTCAGAGAAACAATGTGATGAGTGTGAAGGTATTGGACACTTCAAGTCTGAATGCCCAACTCTCAAGAAGAAAAGACTGCTGTAATGTTATGAGTGCAAAGGCTATGGCCATACAAAGGCGGACTGTCTTGGATCTTCTGGAACGAAACAAAAGTCATATGTGGCTTGGAGTGAGAGTGATACTGAGGAAGATGAGGATGATGGAGAAGAAATCCTCAACAACTTTGTTGCCTATATATGTGTCATTGAAGAAGAAGAAAAAGGAACAACACTGGAAGCCTAGATCGATGACAATCAGGCGTCTGATTCAGAATCAGAGGAAGAAGACCCTGATCTGCCTATGGAAGAGCAAATCACTATTCTGATCGAAGATCTGATTGTGAGGAAAAAAGAGAATCACGATCTCATTTCAGAAAAGAAGGATCTGATGAGCAAGATTTCTGTTCTTGAGAAGGAGTTGTCTGAGGAAAAGGCCAAATCACTGGGTTTGGAGAAATGGTTGGAAGATTAGCTGAAAATATCAAGATGCTGAGCAAAGGAACAAAAGATCTAGATAAGCTCCTGACTATGGGAAGAACATATAATGCCAACTGGGAACTAGGGTTCCAAGGAGGTGATTCGAGTGGTTCAACTCAATTTGTTAAAGGTTCAATCTCTACTGAGAAGCAACCAGAAGAAGGGAGCTTCAAGAACCCGAAGTGGTATGATCAGAAGTGTGTCTGCACACAACTGGAGGAACTCTGAACATAAGTCTGATCAATACAACTTCAGAAGCAGAAGAACTGGATGATGGTACTGTGCAGTCAAAATCACTACAAGGCTGATTTTTACAGGTTCCTGACTCGTGTCTCACAAGCCATGCGGCAGAAGAAGTTTAACATATGTGGTAAACGAGCCAGTCATGTATACATTAAGAAAAACGATATGTACTGTCATGTGGCATACACATCAGAGGAGCCTATCTCTGGACAAAAGCAGTGGTATTTTGACAGTGGGTGTTCAAGACACATGACTGGAGCACACGGGAATTTGAGCAAATTTCAAGAAGTCTCAGCTGGGAAGGTTACCTTTGGCGGTGGAGCAAAAGGAAAGATCAAAGGCAAAGGTTTCACTCGTGGTGAAAGTCAACCAAATCTAAAAGATGTGTATCTTGTTGATGGTCTAAAGGCTAATCTAATTAGTATCAGCCAATTGTGTGATTATGGGCTAAATGTCACGTTTACAAGACTTGGATGCAAGGCAGTTGATCAACAGGGAGTTGTAAGACTAGAAGGTTTGAGTCAGGCAACAATTGCTATATGTGGCAATCAAACAAGACGTGTTTGAGCACTACTCTTGACAACAAAGCCGAGTTCTGGCATCAGAGGTTAGGCCATCTGAATGTCCGAATAATGCTGAAACTAGCTCACCAGGAGGTCGTTCGAGGAATACCAAAGCTAAGATCTGATCTGAACTTTGTTTGTGGACCATGTAACAAAGGGAAGCATGTTAAGGTTCATCACAAGGCTGTTCAAGATGTCAGATCCAAGAATGCTTTGGATTTGGTTCACATGGACTTGATGGGACCAATTCGAGTAGAAAGCACGGCTGGTAAGAAATTCATTCTTGTGGTGGTTGATGACTACACTCGATACACATTGGTCAGGTTTCTACGTGAGAAGTCAGAAACATTGGACAGCTTCAAGATCTTGGCTCTTTAGTTAAAAAATGAGAAGTGCGGAATCAAGACAATCAGAAGTGACCATGGTGGTGAATTTCAGAATGATCTCTTCGATATGTTCTGCAACAATCAGGGAATTGTTCTTCAGTATTCTGCGCCACGTACACTAGAGCAGAATGGTGTAGTAGAAAGGAAGAACCGAACCTTGCAAGAAATGGCGAGAGCAATGCTGCATGGTAATAAAGTTGCTCAACATTTCTGGGCTAAGGCAGTTAATACAGCCTGTTACATCATCAACCGAGTGTATGTCAGAAAAGTCACCAACAAGACACCATACAAGTTATGGAAAGGCAAGACGCCCTTTGTAAGTTATTTCCACATCTTTGGTTGCACGTGCTATATTCTGAATGATAAGGATCAGCTGGGCAAGTTTGACTCCAAAAGCAACAAGGGGATGTTTCTTGGTTACTCAAGCATCAGTACAGCCTTCAGAGTCTTCAATAAGCGAACGCGTATGGTTCAAGAGACGATAAATGTTGTCTTTGATGATGCATCCTTTCACAGACTGTCGATAGTTCCTGTAGTTCTTGCAAGTCAAAACACATAACATGTAACTTGATAACACCATATTTTACATGTTTTTAGGGCTTTGTTTTCATATGTTTTTGATATACTCAAATATAATACCCTAAAGTACTAAAGCAGTAGTTGCAGTAAGTTAGGGGTCGAACCACAAAGACTCAAGATATCACTCAATAGATTGCAAGAATTAAATTAAGTTAAGTCAATAGATTAAACAGAAAACAACTAAGATTATCAAGTGGTTGTAAATTCAATGGGAAAAACTAGGCTCATGGTATCTCTCAGGAAATCAGAGAAAGCAGACAAATCAATCTATCATGATTCAGATTTAGCACGGTTCTTGAACTCAAAACACTAAATTATAATTAACCAACTTTCGTTGCGAGAATTATCTAAGTCTAAGTCCTAGAATTCCAAATTTCTTTGCTAATCCTAAGGATCTAAACCAGCTTTAGAGTTCAGGTTTGATATGTTCACAAAGCAACTGAACCAAATTTCTTTGCGGATAGTTATTTTGCTCACCCTAGGTTCTGTCAGGTTATTCAATTGCACTTTCGTGCCTAATCAATTAACCTAAGATCTAAGTTCTAGGTAATCAGGCTAGAATAGCGCTAGGAACAACCTATGGTGAAGAACTTAATTGATTATGAACCCTAATAAATCGATCTATCTAACATTCGGAGAAATTCTTTTATGAGAACCCTAAACCTAAAAGAGAACTACTCAGACATGGTAATTGAAACAATAAACATGACTGAAATAATACTAAGATAAATAATAAAAAGTAGAGTAACAAGAGGGTTCGAAATCTTCTCTCGGACGAACAGAGTCTCAGACTTGTCTCCCTCAGAAAGCTCTCTCACAAAACTCATAATAGAATAAAATGTAATCAAGTCTAATTAGCCAAAGTGGCTTAAAAACCTAATTTAAACTCCTAAAACACGTTATGGGCTTAATTGTAAATAATAAAGTCTTCTGAGCAATTTTGCAATTCTTCAACTCTTCATAAAAGTCGCGACTTGTGTCTTGCTGCAGTGAGTATCGACCGATACTAGGATAGTGTCGATCGATACTAAGGCTTCAAATTGGGTACTCAGCTACACGAGCTCCTGCTTTGCTCCAAAATGCTCCAGAAAGCTCCAATATCTCCAATTATGCTCTAAACGTGCTAAAACCTGTAAAAGACTCTAAAAGACTCCAAAATAGTAGAAAGACTCTATAAAACGGACTTATATCATGGTCTAAAAGGGGTAAAAACCATGATATATCAACTCCCCCAGACTTAGCCTTTGCTTGCCCTCAAGCAAACAGAAAACCAAACAAGAGAAAGAAGTTTGAAAACACGGAGACTCACATGTTCTTGAAACATTGCAATGACCATTTTCCCAAGCACCCAAATGTCACATAACCAGATCCAAATCTAACCACCATGTACTTCTCCGTAGACATTCGCAGCTTTCCCAGACTACACACATTATTTCGCAGCTTCATTCAATTAAACCCATCATCGCCAGTTTCATCGCTGTGATTAATACCAAGAACCTTCTAGATTCTTTCCCATACAATACCATGACAAGGAACCACCCAATTTCACACTTTTGTATCACTTTCTCTCCCCCAGACTTATTTCTTATTTTGTTCTCTTTTTTTTTTATTTTTTTTTTATTTTTAGATTCGCATATACACGTCAAGGTATGAGACGCGAGTTTTGATGGTGTTTGCCACCGAATCCCCGGTTCTTCCCTCTCAATGTATCAAAGGTTGTATGCGAATAATGGCATCATAGGAAAATCCTAGCCTCGCTTCCAATCCTCTGTGTGATCATCCCTCACCAAGTAGAATAATGGGATCGCTGGAAACATTCATAACCCTCTACTTAGGAGAAAATCATCTCATCTTTTCATGCACTTATTTATTAACTTATAATAGGGGAGAGAGATACTATCACTTTTAAACACATGGGTTCCTTTGTCAGATATGAATGAGGAATCAAGCTCTATGAATACTAACCACATCGATGAAGTGCAGAAATTTGGCTCAGGCTTTAAAAGAACTCTGCTGGAAACATGTGTGTCTTCTAGTTAACTGGTCAGCCTTTGGATTTTTCATTAGTCGATCTAGAGCTGATTCTGTAACAGTGGTCACTTAGAAGCAAAGTCAAAACAGTAGATTCAAGAACAAGATCATAATCTCCAACAGGTTTTGACTCAATAAAACAAATTTTGACTCAATAAAACGACAAATGACTCAAAAACAACTGACTCTAAGAAAAACAAACACGTTGTCAGCAACTACCTCCCCCAGACTTAAACAACACTGTCTCCAGTGTTATCTAGTCTAGAGTTGGTAAAATAAATCAGAAGAGTTGAGTGGATGGGTGAAAATCGAAGGAGTTACCCGAGATGGTGATGAGTGTCGACCGATACAGCACTGGTATCGATCGATACTCGTAGAAAGTTTCTGCTCCTTTATCGCGTGGATGGTGTCGATCGATACCGCTCTTCTGAATCTGCTTCCTCATGTGAAACACAAAACCGAAAACCAAAAATCAAAAACAAAAATAATAGAAAAGACTTATGCATAACTTACCAGTGGGTTGCCTCCCACTAAGCGCTTGTTTTCAGTCACTAGCTTGACTGTGCGGATGCCTAGGCAGTGGGTGCATCATCCAGAGGCACAATGTGTCCTCTTGGAATCTCGGCTTTCGCCTAATAGTGTTTCACCCTCTGTCCATTGACAGTGAACTCCTTGCCTTCAGCACTTATTAGCACAACCGCACCGTGTGGTCGGACTTCCTTGATGGTGAAGGGACCTGACCAACGAGAACGCAATTTTCCAGGAAACAATTGCAAACGAGAGTTATATAGAAGTACCTGGTCATTGGGTTCAAAGTGGCGAGATAGAATCTTCTTGTCGTGATATGCCTTAGTCCTTTCCTTGTACAGCTTTGAGTTCTCATAGGCGTAGTGTCTAATCTCATCCAGCTCATTCAGCTGAATCAAACGCCTCTCAGCAGCAGACTTGATGTCAAAATTCATCAGCTTTGTAGCCCATGCTGCCTTATGCTCGATCTCCACTGGAATGTGACACGCTTTCCCATACAGCAAGTGAAACGGAGTAGTCCCAAGCGGTGTCTTGAAAGCAGTCCTGTAAGCCTAAAGTGCATCATCTAGCTTTGTAGACCAATCCTTCCTAGTAGTACCCACTGTCTTTTCCAGAATCTCCTTGATCTGCTTGTTGGAGACTTCAACCTGCCCATTAGTCTGAGGATGATAAGGAGTAGCCACGCGATGAGTTACACCATGCTTCTTCAATAGCTTTTCGAAGACCTTGTTGATAAAGTGAGTGCCACCATCACTAATAACAATACGAGGTACTTCGAATCGAGGGAAAGTAATGGACTTAAACTGCTTAAGAACCACAGAGGAGTCGTTGGTTGGACTAGCAATCGCTTCCACCCATTTGGACACATAGTCCACAGCAACCAGAATGTACCTGTTCTTAGATGATGAAGGAAAAGGCCCAATAAAATCAATGCCCCAGTAGTCAAAAACTTCCACCTCAAGGATGAAGTGCTATGGCATCTCATGTCGCTTACTGATCTTCCCTCTCCTCTGACAGACATCACACTGGGAGATGAAGGCATGAGCATCCTTAAACATCGTATGCCACCAAAAGCCTGCTTGAAGAACCTTGGACACCGTCTTGAAAGTGGCAAAGTGTCCAGCATACTCAGACCCATGACAATGGTACAACACCTCTGGTACCTCAGAATCCGCAATACATCTCCTGTACATCCCATCAGAACAATGCTTGTACAGGTAAGGCTCATCCCAGAAGAACCTCCTTACGTCACGCATGAACTTCTTCCTAACATGTCGCTCTAGATGCTTAGGCTCATCAGCTGCATCAAGATAATTGGCGATATCAGCATACCAAGGTCGAGCAGGAGTAGCCACAGCAGCTAGAAATTCCTCAACATCAAAGTGATCCATCGGCAAATATGGCCTGGCTGGCGACGGGTATCGACCGATACTAGTGGAGTATCGATCGATACCAAAACCTGCTGCTCGGGAAAATTTCAGATTTTTGGCAGGAACGCTGTGAAACCCAGTCTTGATAAAGTAAATGTTCTCCTCAGGTAGGAAATCATCAATAGGCACGTCCTCATCTATCCTCATTCTCGAGAGATGGTCTGCAACTCCGTTTTTGACGCCCTTTTTGTCCTTGACTTCGATGTCGAAACCTTGGAGCAAAAGGACCCAACGACATAGGCGAGGCTTGAGATCCTTGTTCTGCAGCAAGTACTTGAGAGCAGCATGATCCGTGTGGACAGTCACCTTACTTCCAATCAAATAGGACCGAAATGTCTCAAAAGAGAAAACAACCGCAAGCAACTCATTCTCTGTGGTGCTGTAGTTCCGCTGAGCATCATCCAACGTTCTGCTGGCATAATAGATAACATGAAGTTTCTTGTCTTTCCTCTGACCCCGAACTGAACCAACTGCAAAATCGCTCGCGTCGCACATAACCTCAAAAGGTAAATTCCAATCCGGAGGTTGGACAATAGGAGCACTCACCAAGGCTTTCTTAATCTCCTCAAAGGCTGCAAGGCAATCAGGGGTGAAATCAAAGTTGACGTCCTTGCATAAAAGGGCGGTGAGAGGGCGGGCTAGCTTGGAGAAGTCCTTGATGAAACGTCGATAAAACCCAGCATGACCAAGGAAGCTTCGAATGTACTTCACAGATTTTGGCGGTTGTAGGCTTGTCATAACTTGAATCTTAGCTTTGTCAACCTCGATCCCAGCCTTAGAAACCTTGTGCCCAAGAACGATGCCTTCCTGAACCATAAAATGACACTTTTCCTAATTAAGGACCAAGTGTTTCTCCTCGCATCTCTATAGCACCTTGCACAAGTTATCCAGACAGTTCTTGAATGACGATCCATAAACTGAAATATCATCCATGAACACCTCCATAAACTCCTCAATCATGTATGTGATGATAGACATCATACACCTCTGGAATGTTGCTGGAGCGTTACATAATCCAAATGGCATTCTGCTGTAGGCGAATGTGCCATAAGGACATGTAAAGGTAGTCTTCCCCTGATCCTCTGGATGTATAGGAATCTGGAAAAAGCCTGAGTACCCATCGAGGAAACAACAGTATGGGTGACTCGCTAACCTCTCCAACATCTGGTCAATGAAAGGCAATGGGAAGTGATCTTTCCTTGTGGCTGCATTCAACTTCCTGTAGTCAATACACATCCGATGACCAGTGATTGTCCTTGTAGCGATCAGCTCATCCTTCACGTTCTTCACCACAGTGATTCCTCCTTTCTTAGGCACAACGTGAACTGGGCTGACCCAAGAACTGTCTGAGATGGCATAAATGATCCCTGCTTCCAACAACTTCATCACCTCCTTTATGACCACTTCCTTCAGGTTCGGATTCAGCCTCCTCTGATGCTCAATTGAAGCCTTTGACTCGTCCTGAAGATGAATCTTGTGCATGCATAGATCTGGGGAGATACCTGAAATGTCATCAAGAGAATAGCCAAGAGCTTTGCGATACATGCGCAGCTTGCTCAGCAGTAAGACAACCTCTGCGTTGTTCAAAGAAGCATTAATAATCACAGGGTATGTGGAATTATGACCAAGAAAACCATACCTCATATTGGCTGGAAGTGGCTTGAGTTCCACCTTAGGAGCTTTCTCCTCGCTCCAATCTCCAAGCTTAGCAGCTTGCTTGGAGCATTCGGCCAACTTCATGTCTGGTCGGAGGGTATCGACCGATACTAGAGGAGTATCGATCGATACTGATGGTGCAGTGTCGAGCATCTTCGAGTAACCAGCAGCGTCTTCACTCAAGAAAACCTCAGATTTGGCTGAACAGACCAATGCCCTCTCCAACGGATCCTCAGCATGCATCTCCAAGAAGTACTCTTCGGCAATGTCCGTGAAAGTATCAACGAAGAAGGTCTGCCCATCGATGGTTGGTCTCTTCATCATCTTTTCCATGTTAAAAGTCATGACCAAATCACCGACGTTAAGAGCTATCTTCCCATTCCTGCAATCAATCAATGCGCCAGCTGTTGCAAGGAATGGTCTGCCCAAGATAAGAGGATCTCTGGGCTCAGCCTCATACTCCAGGACAATTAAATCAGTCGGGATCAAGCAATTCCCGATTTTAATAGGGACATCTTCGAGTAGACCCTCTGGAAGTCGCACTGAGCGATCATCAAGTATCAAAGATATTCTGGTGGATGTGAAGTCTGTCATGCCCATCCTCTTGGCAACTGAATATGGCATGAGGTTCACACTTGAGCCAAGATCGCATAGTGAACGCTCGAACCTTTCGGGGAATATCGTACAATCTAACACAAAGCTCCCTGGATCTGGAAGTTTCTTTGGGATTATGTTGGTCAAGATCGCACTGCACTCCTGAGTAAGCATCACACATCCTTCTTCAAGGTTCACATTGCTCGATACCATCCGCTTGACATATCTCCTGAATGCTGGTGAAGTCTTGATAGCCTCGACAAAAGGAAGTTCAACAATCAGCTTATCTAGCATTGCCTTGCATCTGGAGTCTTCTACTTCCTTCTTGGTCTTCCTGGGAGGTAGAGGGTAAGGTATCTTGGGTTTGTAAACCCTTTCCTCGACAATCTTGGGTTACTGCTCGACTTTAGGGTCAGTATCGATCGATATAGGGTTGGTATCGATCGACACACGAGGGCTTGAGATGTCCCGTGAAAGTAACTGCACTGGTGTCGATCGACACTGGCTGGTGTCGATCGATGCTTGTTGTCTCGAAACGTCTTTGGCAGATCCTTGGACGGGTATCGACCGATGCTGGCTGGTGTTGGTCGATACTGAGGCGATTTCGGGAGCCTCATCGTCGTCATCTTCAGCAAGAATGACGAAATTATATGGAGTAGAGGTCTTCTTCACTCCTGTATTGACCTCTTTTCCACTTCTCAAGGTGATAGCATGAACATGTTCCCTTGGATTCACTGGTTTCCCTGGAAGAAAACCTTCCTGTCTCTTCACAGCATCTGCGGTCTGAGCGACTTGAGTTTCCAGCCTCTTCTGATGAATGCTAAGAGCTTCAATCTTGCCATTCAGATATGTGTACATGGCATCCATCTTCCCGTTAAAATCCACTGTCATCTTTTGCTGTCCCTCGAGAAGCTGTTCGAACATAGACTCGACCTTGCTCTCCTGAGTTTTGGGCGGTGGAGATTGATAGGACGAACTCCCATAGGCACGCGTGTAATCGCTGCTCTGCATTGGTTTCTGGGCAAAGGTATTTGCTCCAAAACCTGAGGGCTTGAAATCAGACTTGAATCCTCCTCGCTGAGCATTGTTGGTGAAGCCTCCGTTGTTGTTGTATTGATATCGCTGATTTTGAAAACCAGCACCTCCAATGTAATTAACATCCCCTGCCTCATCCTCATAAACGTTCTCGACCTCATCAGCAAAGTGAACAGTCTTCTGCTACTTGCCCATCAACAAATTATGCACCGAATCCAGCTTCGCATGCACCTCAGCAATCTGCGACCCATCAATGTTCCCATTCAACCTCTTCCGCTCAAAATCTGCATTCTTGGTGCTATTGCTAGACGCCAAGTTCTCAATCAGCACATAAGCATCTTCATGATATCTCGTATTGAAATTCCCATTGCTCGCAGCATCTAGAGCCATCTGATACCTCCAATCGATACCTCTGAAGAAAATACCCAACAATTGAACCTGAGTAAACCCGTGATGCGGGCAATCTCTCTGATATGATCTGAACCTTGCCCAAGCGGCTTTAAAAGCCTCTGTCGCTCCCTGAGAAAATTGAGAGATCTTGTTCCTCAGCTCCTCGGATCTCGCATCATCATAGAAGTTGTTCAGGAATGCGTTCTTCGTCTCTACCCAAGTAGTTAGCGATCCTGGAGGCAGCTGCTTCAGCCAGTAAGCTGCATCCCCACCAAGAGAGTATGGGAAAAGCTTACAGAAAAGGAACTCATTGGGCACTCCATTGTATTTGATGCTAGTGACCAAATCCTCGAACCTCTCGATGTGATCCATGGGATGCTCATAGAAAGACCATGAAAAGGGTGCTGACCCACAAGTGTGTAGTATGCAGGCTTCAGCTCAAAGTCATTCCTCTGAGAAGTGGGAATACGAATCGCAGACCGATTCGCATAGAACTGATCGAGTCTGTTGTACTCTCCAAGCAGCCTGGCATGATTAACCCCAGCATTCCCATTATTCACCTCGTTGTTGCGCGCAGCTCGCGCGGCAATCTCATCGACAGCTATGGGAGGGATTATGATGTTTCCCTCTCCATCAAGTCGCTGTCCAGCCTCATTGCACAGATTACCATCCTGGTCCCTCAAGGCTCCAACCTCGTCACGATTCAACCTAACTTGATTGTTCATCTCTGCTTGTTTCTTCTGCTTCTTGATCGTGCGCTCTAAGTCAGCTAGCTCCTTGTTGGACAAATTAGTCAACTGTGTGCTCTTGTTTCTCCTGGTCTCACGATTAGGCATACACCTGAAACACAAGAGTGAAGAGACGTAAGTAACAAAAATCAAAAAAAGAAAAAAGGGTAAACTAAAACGGCGGGTATCGACCGATACTAGGCAGTATCGATCGATAGCGTCGGACTTAGTCGAAATTCTCAACAAAAATCTAATGGTGAAGTTAGAGTCCCGGCAACGGCGCCAAAATTTGATATGCTCAAATATAATACCCTAAAGTACTAAAGCAGTAGTTGCAGTAAGTTAGGGGTCGAACCACAAAGATTCAAGATATCACTCAATAGATTGCAAGAATTAAATTAAGCTAAGTCAATAGATTAAACAGAAAACAGCTAAGATTATCAAGTGGTTGTAAATTCAATGGGAAAAACTAGGCTCATGGTATCTCTCAGGAAATCAGAGAAAGCAGACAAATCAATCTATCAGGATTCAGATTTAGCACGGTTCTTGAACTCAAAACACTAAATTATAATTAACCAATTTTCGTTGCGAGAATTATCTAAGTCTAAGTCATAGAATTCCAAATTTCTTTGCTAATCCTAAGGATCTAAACCAGCTTTAGAGTTCAGGTTTGATATGTTCACAAAGCAACTAAACCAAATTTATTTGCGGATAGTTATTTTGCTCACCCTAGGTTCTGTCAGGTTATTCAATTGCACTTTCGTGCCTAATCAATTAACCTAAGATCTAAGTTCTAAGTGACCAGGCTAGAATTAGCGCTAGGAACAACCTATGGTGAAGAACTTAATTGATTATGAACCCTAATAAATTGATCTATCTAACATTCGGAGAAATCCTTTTATGAGAACCCTAAACCTAAAAGAGAACTACTCAGACATGGTAATTGAAACAATAAACATGACTGAAATAATACTAAGATAAATAATAAAAAGTAGAGTAACAAGAGGGTTCGAAATCTTCTCTCGGACGAACAGAGTCTCAGACTTGTCTCCCTCAGAAAGCTCTCTCACAAAACTTAGAATAGAATAAAACGTAATCAAGTCTAATTAGCCAAAGTGGCTTAAAAACCTAACTTAAACTCCTAAAATACGTTATGGGCTTAATTGTAAATAATAAAGTCTTCTAGGCAATTTTTCAATTCTTCAACTCTTCATAAAAGTCGCGACTTGTGTCTTGTTGCAGTGAGTATCGAACGATACTAGGGTAGTGTCGATCGATACTAAGGCTTCAAATCGGGTACTCAGCTACATGAACTTCTGCTTTGCTCCAAAATGCTCCAGAAAGCTCCAATATCTCCAATTATGCTCCAAACGTGCTAAAACCTGTAAAAGACTCTAAAAGACTCCAAAATAGTAGAAAGACTCTATAAAACGGACTTATATCATGGTCTAAAAGGGGTAAAAACCATGATATATCAGTTTTAATCTCACTTTGTATAGTTTTGAGATGTTTTCATGCATTTAGGGTCCAATTGAGTCTCATTGCATTTTAGATGTCCTAGGTTGTCTTTGCACTTGTTTTGGCTTGTTTGAGCTATTTTCAGGTGTTCTTGGAGTTGGAGAAGTTAGAGGAATGTGGATAGCAACCATGGAAGGTCAATGGGGCAAGAAGAACAAGAAAAAGATGAAGAATTGACTGATGATGCATTCGATCGGCCACTATAATCATCAAATGAAGTTTCAAAGAATTTTCTCCTGCCAAGCCATTTTATCGGCCATTTGGCCGATAAGAACTTACCGATAAAAGCATCGAGAATATGTGTCTAGAAGATCGACTCGGATGGAAGCCTTCCTTTTGGATTTACCTTTGAAGCTCTTCATCAAAGTTGTTTATCAAAGTTGTAGGAAATTGGGTTAGCAATCCAATAGAAGTAGTTTCAACTCATTATGGGTTGTCTTGAAGGAGTTACAGCTGATTAAGTGGACATATATTAGCTTTTCCGCGAAGGAGGATGCTTCCGAGAATGAAAGCTCCCTAGTGAAGTTTCTATTGGCCATATGGCCGATAAAATGTCAATCCGGACCAAAAACACATTTTAATACATTTTTCTACAAATACGCCACTTAAGTTGTAATAAACAAATTTTTTTTTCTTCCACCCATGAAAAGTCTTCTCTTTTTAGACTTGGGAGAGTTCAAGAACACCTCTTGGTGTTCTTGAATGGATCTTCATATATATGCCACATAAGGGAATATTTCTTTATTTTATTATATATTATGTTTATTTGAGTCTTCTTCTTTCTTTTCTATGGTTTATTTTTGTGATTTGTGTTGTTTTTGTGAGTTAACCTTTTCTGGGTTCTTCATGTTCTTGTGAATAGCTTTTTGTTGGATCATGATTAGGCTTGATTTGGATGGTTTGATGATTGCTTGTTGATGTTTAGGCTTAGATAATCATTTGTTCACATGTTTAAAAGTGCTCTTAATGCTATAGTTAAATTAGCTACTCAATATCTAGATCTTGAACAATTTTCACTCGGAAGAGATTTGGTAAATCGTCTAGGAATTTTCTAAACGTGCTTTTCATGCTTAACCGATGGCCATCGTGATTAAGGTGAATTGTTGGCTTACAAGGACTTACGTTTTATGCTTGTTGATAATTTGGTTGCAATTGAGAGATTAGCTAATTCAAATTATCAATAAAAAGTTTAGCATCATGAGAATGAGTTAAGCTATTTGTGTGTTCCTTGCCAAAGAATGAATGTGTATTGAATGTTTATGCATCACTAGTAAATTGTCTTGATGGTTAGATAATAGTGATTTAGGATGTTCTTGGATAATTCTTTCACTTAGGTTCTTAGGTTGATTCTTAATGCTAGATTTGACTTGATAAACTGAAGTTTAGAACTGCACCTAGATTATGTAGTTCTAGTTTGGCGTGACAAACCAAACTAGAGTTACACCCTAGGATTTTTGGTCTCATCCCATGCATTAGGGATAGATTCGAGTAAACGGTGTTAGTGCTAGATTACGTTTGTTCATTCGATTCTTGAACTTAGGCATTTCACACCCGAGAGGAGTTAGATGAATTGCTTGAACCGAACATTTTGTGAGCTTTACATATCATGCACAATTGGCCATTGTAGTTTAGTGTGTTTAGTGAACTAAATGGACTTGTGATTAATGCTCATCGACTATCTTTGATTTCAAACGAGAGTTTATGATAATCGGGTAATCGATGAAGAGATTGATACCACGAGAGTGGATAAGTCTTATGTTTGTGTTCCATGTTCTAAGATAGTGTTTAATGCTTCCAAATGAATCATTGTTTAATTGTTAATCATCTCTTGATAGTTTAAGCCATGATTCAAAGTCTTTATTTTATTTCTTTTATTTTCTTTCTTGCATTTTGATTTATTTCTCTTTCTTTTTATAAAAAAAAACATAAAAACATTTTTGCTCTAGCTTAGTTTGTTTCTCGTATTTTTGGTGTGTAAACTTTATTCCATGTGGATTCGATCCTAAAGTGCTACGATGACATACCGTTATGATTGCGGTATTGAGTACAATAGGTAATTGTGCAAGCCTAAAAAACTCAGAAATCATAACTGCATATGCTGAGTCCTCAGAACAGGAGTATGTGGAACAGCCTGTTAACACAGAACATGTTGACGATGGTGGTACACTGACTCCTCAGGTGCATCAGAATCACTCCACAAACGATGTTATAGGAGAGATTCATGGGGGCAGAGTTACCAGAGGAAAGAAGATTGACTTCAAGCAGATGGTCGGGAGACGTCAGAATACTGAGATGTTCCCTGAGAACAGTGAGCTAGTTCAGTTTGCATGCTTTGTATCAGTAACAGAATCGAAAAATCACAGAGAAGCGTTGATTGACGAATACTGGATAGCTGCCATGCAAGAAGAACTTGAGCAGTACAAGCGAAGTGATATGTGGAACTTGACTCCACGACCTGAGGGTGTCAATATTGTAGGAACGAAGTGGATTTTCAAAAACAAGAATGATGAAAGTGGATATGTGGTTAGAAACAAGGCACGACTTGTAGCTCAAGGATATTCTCAGGTTGAAGGAGTTGACTTTGATGAAACGTTTGCTCATGTTGCCAAACTGGTATCTATCAGGTTTCTGTTTGGCATGGATGTGTTCTGAACTTCAAACCACATCAGATGGATGTTAAGAGTGCGTTTCTGAATGGAGTTCTACAAGAGGAGGTTTTTGTAGAGCAACCAAAAGGATTTGAAGATCCTGAACATCCAGACTATGTCTACAAACTGAAGAAGGCACTGTATGGACTGAAGCAAGCTCCAAGAGCCTGGTATGCACGATTGACAACATTTCTTATCAGTCAAGGATATGTTCGTGGAATTGTGGATAAAACACTGTTCGTGTTTGAAGAAAACAGTGAACTGATGATCGTGCAAATGTATGTTGATGACATAGTGTTTGGATCCACAAGTCAGAAGCTTGTTGATCAGTTCGTGCAGAACATGACTCAAGAGTTTGAGATGAGCATGTGCAGGGAATTGACCTATTTCCTGGGTTTGCTAGTGAAACAAACTGACAATGGAATCTTTGTTTCCCAAAGTACATATGCGAAAAATCTGATTACTAGATTTGGGTTGGAAAACAACAAAGAGGCTAAGATGCCAATGGGTGTGAATGACAAACTCTCGAAGGATGAGGATGGATAGGATGTGGATGAGAAGTTGTACAGAGGTATGATTGGAAGTTTGATGTACCTGACTGCAAGCAGACCAGATATTTGTCTGGCGGTTGGAATCTGTGCAAGATATTAGGCCAAGCCAAAGATGTAACACATGTTAGCTGTGAAAAAGATCATCAAGTACGTGAAAGGAACGGTCAAGTTGGGTATATACTACACCAAGGATACCACCAAGAGTCTGATGGGGTAATGTGATGCTGATGGGCTAGATCTTTGGATGACCGAAGAACCACAAGTGGTGGCTGCTTCTTTATGGGGAACAATATGATTTCAAGGCACAGTAAGAAGCAGAACAGTGTGTCGCTATCCACAGCTGAAGCAGAGTACATTGCTCTGGGAAGTTGCTGCACTCAACTCTTGTGGATGAAACAAATGGCAGCCGATTATGGTATGATTTCTGACTCTTTATTAGTATTGTGTGATAATCAGGGTGCCATTAACATTGCAAAGAATCTTGTACAACATTCCCGAACAAAACATATTGATATTAGACGTCATTTTATTCATGAACTTGTTGAGGAGAAACTGATTGTGGTTGATCATGTGAGTACCGAATTTCAATTGGCTGATTTGTTTACTAAACCCTTGGATTTCAATAGATTGGTTAATCTAAGAAAATCCATAGGTGTTTGTGAGATCTAACCTGTTTTGCAAGTGTGTGGATCTAAGACAGGGACAAGCACATGAACATACTTCTAAACTAAAAGCGATTTGATCAAATTCAGTATCCTGTATATGTAGTGCACTATGGAAAACAACTGTCTATCATGCCGTTCTGAGTTGGATGTGTGGGGAAGTAAAAGAGCTGAAAAGAGGCATAAGTATGCATATTGTTTAACAAAAAGGAGCTCTGAACACAAGTCTGAGTATGCACAAGTATCAGAGATTGAGAAGTCAAGTGATATCTCTGATACACATCAAAAGATTCAACATGAGCTAATGAAGGTCAAAAACATGCATGATGACCATATTTACAAAAGGTGATTAGCGATGAATGTTGAACACATCAGAAGACTCAACAGGAGCTAATGAAGGTCAAAAGCATGAATGATAAGCATAACCACAAAAGGTGATTAGCGATGAATGTTGAATCCTTGCTCCGAGGGTGTGTTAAGTAAAAAAAAAAAAAGGGGACTTAACACACACCTATTCGTGCACTCTCCAAAGGAAATTCCAGCTGCCTTATGCCTATCACTCAGAATGAAGGCATGAAAGTGTGAAAGACTAGCCACATAGCCCAAGACTGCTATTTTCATATAGAGTGGTGAAGTTTGTTCTCGAATAAGTCCTGATCACTGTTTTGGGGAAGCACAGACTGTTGCATAGATCTCAAAGGTACATAAACAAAAAAGGGATGTGTCTAACTGTGTACTCTCATGTCAATTATCTCTCAGAGTCACTTAACAGTTCATGTCTAACTGTGTCTGGCTATTTGACTTATGATCTGTGTGAATATGTGATTTTGATCAGACGGGTGTTTTAAGAACAGTGCTGTGTTTGCAAGTGTGCACTAATGATTTTGTTAAGTGCTGTCAGGATCGAATGTTTTTGGATTGCAGCCTAAGTCCATTTGTCTCAAAGCCCAAAAGGGAGAAGCCATATAGGTCCTTTAGGTTGCATTAGCTGCAGGTAAGTAATATGCTTTCTCTGTCTCATAACCGTTTTCTGCATATGCTTGGTTATTTTTAACTTAGTTATGCACTCAAGCAGGGGAGATGTGTCGGATTATGGGGTAGTTTGGTTTATGGGGGAGCTTGATTTGGTTTTTCAAAGTCTTAGTTTGTTTAGACCAAACTCTTTTTATTTCAGACCATTGTTGTGATTCTGTGGTTGTGGTGGTCTGTGATAGGTTTTGAACATGGCTGTTTTGGACAAGTTTTCAGGTTGATATATGCTAGATGCTGGTCTAGGTTTGTCATGTTGCTGTGTTTGGGTTTCTCTCTATTTGACTATCAGGTTTCGACAAGAAGAGTGCTTGAGTATTGATATTCATGCATTTTCACTCTTTTTAGCAGGCATTTCGTCTCGGTTTTATGTCTCATTTCATGCATTCATTGTATTTTTTAGGGGGTCTTGCATAGTAAGTAGAGGTTAGTGAGTCTTAGGTAGGTCCTAGAGAGTCTTGGTGGTTTTTGGAGTCTTTTCAGGTGCATTTGGAGTCAAAAGGCGAGGTTGGAGTTCACAACGACCAGCCATAGCGACCAGGAGGACTCGCTGCCATTACCTTGAAATGGGGTTCCGTAGCGACTGACGCATAGCGACCAGGAGGGGTCGCTGTGAAATCCATACGTCGAAACCCAGGGATATCACAGCGACCACGCAGCGATCAGGAGCAGTCGCTGCGAACTCCCCACTCACAGCGACCTGTCACAGCGACCAGAAGCGGTCGCTGCAGAACCATGGAGGAGATTCCCAGCAAAACCATAGCGACCACGTAGCGACCAAAAGCGGTCGCTGTGGATTTCTGGGCAGCGAAGAAGCTCGCAGCGACCAGCCATAGCGACTGGAGCCAGTCGCTGCGAGCCCAGCGAACTCAACAAAAAAACGGGTCAAACCCGGTTTGTTCCGGGTGACCCGGATCCGATTTTAATCACCCTTTTAGTCTCTTAATCGAGATTAGAAGAGGGGGGTCCAGTTTTATGTTCTAACAACACAAGAAAAACAACTCCTTGAGAGATTTTGTAAGGGATTGGAAGAGCTTTAATCAATTGCACCAATTTGTTTCATCATCTCTCTCTTTCTCTCTATGTTTATTATTCCTTCCAAGAAAATTGCTGGGTTTAATATAGGTAGTGAGTAATCTTCTAGGGTTCTAGGATGAAGTAGATTAGGCGATTCTAGGGCGAATCGATGGTG
>PKMM01005580.1:44702-87589 GCA_002933915.1 Eutrema heterophyllum | reverse complement strand
TCTAGATTCCAAAGAAAAGGTCTCCTTTAAACATATTAAGACAAACCAAATCAATTAGCAACAGAAATATCCTAACGAGATATAATTATGAAGGAAATTCCACCTCATTTATCAAAACAGTATACAATCAGATTGAGTTTACAATAAAAGCAGGAAAATTCCGTACTTTGAAGGCTGCAGAGCAAAAGATGGATTGATAACAGTCTTTGCCTCAAGTAGTAAGCCAAAATAACAAGCTAAAGGAGCTACAAGAGAAACATATATAGCCAAACAAAGAAAAACGCAGACAATAGTTTCAACTCAAGGGAAAAAATAATACAAAGATATTCAAATCAATCAAAAACAATAAAGTTTGTGTATCTGTTGTGAAAACAACAATGGCGAATTGTTGTGAATTAATGGCAGATAAAGCCGCGTGCAGATCAACACATATTTAGTTAATCGGTTTCAAAATCTAAGCTGAAAGCTAATGAGAAACGACTAAATTGGTTACAGAAGCATGAAAATAATGAGGACATAAAATTAAAATTGTTAGCCGATCTTACTGCTACGATCTCGTTCATATGAAAAATCGGGTTGAAGATAATATAAAAAAATTATCGGTAGTTTCTTCACGAGAGCAACGTTTCCGAAATTAACGGCGAGGAACAGCGCCGTTACATCAGTTTTGAACTCCTCGTACTCCACTCGGATTTCGCTGGAAGATTCCTCACGGAGCACGACCTCGCTCCTCCTCGTCTTTAAGCTGACGGCGCCGACGAAATTCACGTCGACGAGCGGATCAGAGACGCAATCCGATGCCGTTTTGATATCTCCGTCGAGGATAGCATCAAGGGGCTGCTGTGATACATCGGCCTCGTAATCCATCGGAACGACTTGTTTGCCGGAGAAATATCTCTCCGATACAGTAGCCGCCATGATTGATACTTAGCTTCTTCTTTTTCTCTCTCTCTCTTTCTATTATATCAGGGTAAAATAGTCTTTTGTCTCTTTAATGAATACTAAAAATGGGGCTTTTTTATTAGGCTACTAGTTTGGTCATAAAGTTTTCAAAAAATGCTATTTTGATCAATTTCTCAAAAAAAAAAATTAGATTACAAACAAAACATAAAAGAGAAACGAGAGACACAAACTTCATGAATATTTGGGCCCTAGGCGGTCGACTACTTTGCCTCCGTCCTGGGCCGGGCCTGGTCCATGAAGTAGGTGTAACAGCTTAGTTGAATTCGTTTTTCTGTCTCTGTTGATGGATCCAGATGTTGTTCACTTTGGTTTGCCCCTCTACTTCAAAATGAAAAGCTCAAAGAACTGTTCCACTTAACTCTGTCAAAGTCAAGAAATTGTTCCAAGCATGAACCATATATGTACTGTCTCAAGATTACTATAACAGAGTGCAGGAGAACTTATTCAAGAAGCTTGTAGGATATTAGCTGATATGTCGTACGGATTCTTACTCCTTTTCTTTTTCGATCTATATTAAGATCATGCATTGTATTGTTTGATATCAAAATCACTCTCAAAGAGACTGTACAAGTAGTGTTACTGAGATTAAGGTTTTTGGGTGTAGATGAAGGTGTTGTATAGCGAGGAGCAGATATGGGCAAAGATGGAGGCATTAAGGAAGATAGTTGGATACAGTGTTGCGAGGAGCACGACATATTCAGAAGAACTTAAGGCACTTTAAATGTTTACAGGTGTGGAATTACCGACATCGATGTAGGAGAAGGAGAATCAAGATATTGTTGGAGAAGGAGAATCAAGATATTGCACAAGTCAGTGAGAGACTTGGCTTTCTAATGTCTGTCATTGGAATCAAATAGTTCTTTTGATATTGTATTGTTATTAGCTTAACCAGTCTGCTTTGGTACTGCACAATTAGAGATATTTTGTGTTCTTGTTTGTCTTTTCGGACTTGAGATCAGAGAATTTCAACATCTTTCCCCAAAAGATACATTCACATTACAGAATACCAAAAAGAAATTCCGATAAATAGATGCCAAAAAGATAACAATATCAATGATAACATACTTTTCTTCTTTTTTTGTGCAAAGAGCACAATGAATAAGCACTTTTTCATCAAAAGCCCACAAGCCATGAACTAGTTTTGGTTTCTTGTCCCGGTACAACTTTGTTCCCAAACTTCCAACAAGAAGATTGCACACCAAGGGAAAGAACAAAATAAATGAGAGTTAAGACTGCGGAATTAGGCAATACTTCCGTAGTCCATCCTTCCATGAGACGTCGATGGAACATTCGGGACATGATGGTTAGTCTTACGTCCTCCTTACAAGATGAAACAAACAATTTAATTTCCTGTCTAAGACCATTTGGAGGCTGTAGAACAAGAAGGAAAGTTCTAGAGAAAGTTAAGATGAGTGAAAGAAAGTACCCCAAGGGACACCATTGGTGAATGAGCTACTTCTGGGTGAGCGTTGACCCCCAGAATTAGTGTTGGAAGGAGGAAGCTGTGCGTTGATGTGATTCCGATCCATAGCTCTTCCAGCATTTGGTCTCCCGTGATTTAACCGTTGAGGTTGCTGCCCTAAGCGACTTGGAGAGTTCTGGGAGACATGAGGAGTGAATTGTGATCCTGGCATAAGTTGGCCAAATCTGGCATGAGGATCATTACTTGGAGGGCTGCCAATCTCTACTTGCGAAAAGCCTTGATTGGGAGCATATCTCCTGAAGTAGATTCAAAGTTACATCAAGAGTGAAACAAAAACAAAAAATATTGATAAAAGGGTTGCAGAAGAAGTTCAAAGTTCCCTATCAGAGGAGGTTCAAGTGATAAACACATCATGTCTGGAACATCGCGTTTAACCTACCTTCCTACTGGGTCATAGAAAGTAGAATAGTTTTTATTTACTCTTCCTAATTGCTTCAGTTACAAGTCAACCTTCTACAACGGTTCACACTATTGATAATATCAAGGGACAACCACCGGTACAAAGCACTGACTACCTTTTCTAATAGAATAGTCCTATCAAGACGACTAAATGCACATAGGTAACATCACGAATTCAGGAGGCATCAACATCAGGTATGGGAGTCCAACATCAGGTATGGGAGTCCCATTCTGCATTTGTATATTCTAGTCGGAAATCCCTGGTCCAAATTTTCTGATACTCAAAAGCTACTACATAGTTTGTCCTGATAAGTTAGTATGTATGGAAGATGTAAGACTAAAGATCACCAAAGTTATTTGTGGGATATGTGTGGGCGCGCATTCTAACAGCAAAAGAAAAAAAGGGTTGACCATACTTTCCCCAAGATGTCTTTTAGGTTACCTTTGGGTTGTCGGATTTGAGGATGGGGTCGAGGCATTACTGTTGAACCTTCTGGAACTGGAGGCATCTGTTGAACCAAGTTGCATACCTCTGCTGAATGCATTAGCAATAACACTCTCATCTGCGCTATCTTCTTGTAGAAGCAAGTCATCACTGTACATGTAACAAAATTGTGCATATTAGAACACTTCCAATTAACGGAGAAAACATGTAAATCTGACATACAAAAAGCATCTTATGCGACTGTACATAGCAGAATGAAAAGAGGTTAAACAAAACAGAGAATAACATCAGGTAACAAATGGACACTATAATAACGTGATTGGTTCCAGATGTCACTCCACTGATCGATTTTGATACAGTTTCAATGCCCAAAACTTTGTCTATCTATATTTAAAACCTAACTACCAGTTAACAATGATCAGAGATCAGGGGCTGTGACATGCCTGCTCTGGTATGGTTGGAATTGAAGACAATACATAAGCAAAATATCACTCATATTCTAGATAAACCTGCTAGATTTGTTCACATACACTCACATACAGAACCTTGACATTCTATATAACCTGTAAGTTAAAGAATATCTTGTTTGCTTGCCTGTAATTTGGGTCCCAATCTCCTGGATCAGGCACTGATAAGGCATTATCTGGATTCTCAAGATGGGGTCCAGTACTGGAAGGGTTATACATATTAGACCGAAGTGATGAGCTGGAAATATTATGAGTAGGAGGATACCCAGTACTTAATGAAGTGCATCCTTGTGTCTGCTTACGGTTTTGAAACCCAGAATCCAATTGCCGGTGTGAAGGTGAACCAGAGAATTGTCCAGAATACCCATCATTTTGATAAAAATTATCCATCACATGACCTTGCGCTTGTGACAAGGAAGAATCCTGCGACTGAGAACCTCCAGGATATCCAACGCTTTTTCTTCTGTTAAACTGACTAAATGCGGCCATTTTTCCCAAAGGAGACCCATGACAACTGTTTCTTACTGGAGACGTTGGACCATGGTGTCCAGGAGAGCCAGCTAAAAATTGATTGTTGGTATTCGGTGGAGTAAATTGCGACGGACTAGTGCCGAGGGGTAGTGGTGCAAAATTTCCAGCAGATGGACTTGTACCAAGGCTACCTCCATGTGGGTACTGCATAACCCTACGTCTGGCATCAGGACTAGTTCCAAGCATTGAGACACCACCTTTGTTAGGCATATATTGGCCAGAATGATTCACAGGAGAATAATAGGCAAACATATTGCCGGTTTCTCCATAGCTCCCGTAGCTATTTCCCTGTATAGTACCATCATTGTAGCTACCATAGCTTCCGATACTCCCATAACTATTTCCATGTGAATAAGGTATCATCTGAAAATGCGGACTATTGTGCATCGGGATTCTGGTTCTCCCTGATACCTGTCAAAGAAGTAAATAACTTTTAAAAAGAGGTGCACAAACAAGTTACACATAGTTCAAAGGGACAAAGAGCCCATACATGAGGAGAGAGACCAGCGGCAAACCAGTGCCCTCCACCTGGATGATGGTCCACTTTGATATTTTGAGCAACATTCTGCAAAGAAAATGGAAAGGAAACACAAGAACCGATTCAATGAATAGAGGAATTTTTCACACATGTCTCTCTGCAAGGAAGAATTACATTTTCCTTGCAGCTAATTTTCTGCAAGATCTTTTAACTGAAACATTTGTATCCACAACAGAAAAAGTTGAAAAACCGGAAGAACGTGCTAAAAGGAAAAGTATCTTCAATCCATCTCATGAATATTTGGTTTAGAAAATGATGAAATAAAACTATACTTGTGAAACAAACATGAATCCAGGACAACACACCAACTGCTATGAACACCATCAGTATGACAAGGCCACACAAGAAGTTTGAGACCTGGGAAGGAATTCCATCTGACTTACCACATGAGGTGTTTCTCGCGGAGGGTTGTATGGGCACGTAAAAGGTTCCCCAGTGATAAAAGGGTGCTTTGCTGCCTAAAGAAATGAATTGTAGATGTTTGTCCATTATGGGTAGCAAGAAAATATGAAGCCTTTACAACTAAATATATAGATGACTTTAGCCAGGAAGTTCAATACCTGAAAAGGTGACCAACGTTTTACTGGATCAAATTCAACAAGTCCTCTCAGAAAATCAATAAGAGCTAACCGGATTTGAGTTTCTGTATAAAAAAAAAAAATCCAGTCACCATGGAAAGATATGGAAACTTAAGAACATCAGAGCATCCTAACTTTACCTTTGACTACATCATCTTCAGGCAAGTTTATCTTGTAAGGATAGCCTTTAACAATTTCTTCAAGGTTCTTATGGCGGAAGTACTCTTTGCCAATCTCTGGCTTTTTCTTTTCTCTCTGGAAAGTTAGAAGTAAAGAATGGCACGAGTTATCCAGTGAAAAATCAACAACGTCAATTCTTAAATCTTCTTTGTTCACTGATATAATTGTCTTCCTGATTTCCAATAATCATTTTTATATTTTTGTTTAACTCAGAGGTAAAGGAAGAATTACTCACAGCTTCAAACTCTTCTTCCGTCAATGCCATATAAGCACTTTTGAGGCCACCATAAGTTCCACCATTCCCTAAATTGTGGACGCTCCCAACACATTTAAAGAACTTATTTGTATTCTTTGCTTCCTTGAGCACATAATCAGGTGGCTGTTTGCTGAAAAACAATTTGACATAAAATTGATACAATCACGACAGAAAAAAAGCAAGAAACAATATAAGAAAACTTCCTCGTTCCTAGAAAACTACTTGTTGCTTAAATAGAGGCAAGGAATTCATAGTTGCACAAATGTTGATAAGCTAAAATAAGGATTGCTGAATATAGAGGGCAATGAAAAAATGACCTTAAAGTAGCAAGAAAAGGCTAATACCATAATAAGTGCTACTAGGAAAATTAATTGTTGTACAATATATGAAACAAAAAATTCAAGAGTACGAGTATTGACCATCAAGGGTGCAGACCCAAAAAATCTCTGACCCCTACAATCATAGACTGCTTGATCATATACCAAATTCCATAACAAAAGATCATACCCAAGTATTTCAATCATACGCCTCAAGATATCAAATTCTGAAGCTCCTGGAAACAGTGGCAATCCAAGAAACAGCTCAGCGACAATGCAGCCAAAAGACCACATGTCAATAGCTGTAGTGTATCTATATAGTGGTTAAGCCTCAACATACGATCTGAAGATACTTTTAGATATCATGAACCATAGGAAGAAGAAAGCAACGAACTTTTGTTTGCAGTCAAATTAATCCGGGATAGGAAAGTAAAAATTTTCTGGAATTATAGCTAAAAAAGAAAGTCAATAAGAGTCACAGACCAAACAAGATTATGAGAAAAAAGTCTATCTCCATGGACAGTGAGACATTGCAGTACCAAAGACTATGAGAAAATATTTGAATTTTTTTTATTCTTTAAACTAAAAAGGATACTGGTACCCAAGTAAAACTTCCGGCGATCTGTAGTACCGACTCTGTAGAACAATTAATCAGCCAACTTAATTCTTTTGTTTGGGTTGACATATTAGAATAGACAGATAAATAGGAAGCAAGAAGAAAACCTGAATATATGAATAAACAGTCCTATCTTCCATGCACGCTGATCCAAAGTCAATTATCTTAATTTCAGTTGGCTTCACACTGATGCAATCGAAAAAAAATTCAATTAAATAAAAGTTATTGATTTCAGTTGTGTATAGGATTGGTGCTAGAGAGTAGACCTGGTACACAGAAGAATATTCTCTGGCTTCAGATCACAATGGATTATGCCAGCATCTTTCAAAAGAGCCAAACCAAGTAAGATCTATGGGACATCATAAGAAAACAGTTGATGCAGAAAATTAAAAAAAAACTTTAAAGAAACAAAACGGTGTAAACACAGATCTAGAAAATCTAAATACCTGCTTTGAGAAGAGCTGGACTATGCTTAATGAAAGGCCTCTAAATTGATTTATCTTTATGAGCTCATACCTGAACCATAAATTACCAAGGACATGGAATTATCATCAACAAAAACTGTTTAACAGTTCGCAAGAAGGAAATCAGAGGACAAACATATAGTAAGAAAAAGGAGAAGCATACTTCAGTTATATATACAACTCACAGATTCATGTCGAGAAGTTCAAAGCATATGCACAAATGGCGTCGATGTAAGAAGTAGTCGTATATGCGAACAATATGGTGCTTATCCTCTGGATCATATTTCTTGTTTAGCTACACACTCGAGCAAGAGACAGACCTCATTAACGATTTTCAATACCAAGAATATGAATACAAAGGATCATTCAAATATAAAAGAATTACATACCGTTGTCAATATAGATACTTCAACCAGCGCCTGCTGATAGTATGCAGGCTGGTTTTTAATTACTTTTACAGCAACAAAGCTGTTTGTCTCAGGAACCCAGCATTTGGCAACCTGACCAAAAGTCCCATGGCCAAGAAGATCTTTGACAATGTATCTAAGACCAAGAGTAAAGCTTAATCAAAAAGACGTCTTTTGTAGGTAGAAAGCGGTTCAGAATTTTTTTATGCCTCTTACAGCATAACAAAAGGAGGAAAGTATCAGTGAAACGAAAATCGAAGATAATTAGACAATAGCAAACCTCTGCCGTGAATCAGAACTGCACAAATCATCATTTACAGCCAGAATTAGATCGGAGTTGACATTATCAAAGCCATCATTGAGCACACCAACTGATGGAGTAGTCAAGTACCGCTTGGGATTCAACTCTCCTCTATATTTGAACTGTGGGTTGCATATTTTGTATGTCTCAACCAAGCCCCTAGTTAGTCTCACCACTACCTGCAAACAGACAAATATATCAAAGCTAATTTGAGCACTGAAAAGTTTTGCAACAGTGCCAAAATCTTGACTGTTACCATCCCTGAGTAAAGATATACATGTCTGGTGTAGATAGAGTATAATCTCGCTTAAAGTCAAGGCAAGAAGACAACAACATTTATCAGTTAATTTCAAAACCTTGCCCAGCTGTCACAGCAGAATGATAGCCAAATTACAGCGGCTAGAAAACTAATGACACATTAGTAAAAGAGACTTGATATGTACTCCGCGAGACAGTTACACAACAACGTCCAGATATCATGTTAATGTCAACTTAACTCAGGTCTGCAATTAAATGATCCAAGAAAGCTAGCAAAATCCCAAGCATCATCAAATTTCAACACGTCCAAGGCACTCGCAAGTGCATTGCCTACTTAATAACCCATGATATAGTATAATTTTGGTAGATTTAAAAATCAGAAACATCTTCGAAGCCAACTTTATTATAGACCCTCTTCATTACTATTGTAACACATACTAGGTATCTGTAAGAGAAAACATACTAGGCTATTTGTAAGACTTTCATGCATTACTGAAACTAGAGCTAGTTCTGGCAACAACATTGACATTTCTTGCCTTGTCTCTATCCGTTCTCACTATACCAAATCTAAAAGATGTTATCTTTTGCCAAATTCTAAAAACAAAAAGCTTGCTTTGATGCATTCAAAGATGAAATGAAATTTGCAGAGCTCCCTCCCAAAACAAAAGAAAGAGATTAAGAGCAATACTCACCGGCTTCTTCTTCGCAGCAGCAAGCAATGTCTGAGCTTTGATATCGGACCCTTTCTCCGTAAAATAGCGCTTGAAAACCAGCTGAATTGGCTCCCACGGTGTTGATGCACCTCTAGAGCCAATCTCACGAGCTCGTGACGCACCACCATCGCCGGAATCAATGTCAACCATGATCGGAACGAAACAAGTAAAATCACCCAAACCTCTCAATTGACCACACCCAACTCTCTCTCATAAACACAACTTGAGATAAAACCAATTTTCTATCTCTCTCCGCCCTAAGAGCTCAGAAATCAGGAGTCTGCGATGATCAACGGAGACACCCGATTGACTCTAGTCCCATGCCCCTTTCTTCATCCAATCAAACCCAAGTCAGCGCACTCGAAACCCTAAATCGATCCATAGGGCTATCGAGAAATCAACACAAATGTAGAGAAAGGATCGAGTTTTGTGGCGTCGGAGGAACACAAGCAACAGGGTATGGCCGAATTTCAAGTATGATTCGGAGAATAAAATGAAATCGGGGACGCAGGAATCGGATGCCTTAGGTGTAGGGGGTTGCGAGAGGAAGGGAAAGGAAGGCAAGGAGAGAGATTTTCAGAGAGAAAGGATTCTAGAGAGAGAGGTCGATAGAAAGTGAAGCTTTTGCTTTTGATTTTGATTACTTGTCTGAGGAAGATGAGTCGATGGGTTGCGTCTTCGAAACGACCACTCCTGATTTTGTTGTTCTTTCTTCTCGCAAGAGGGATTATGTTACTAGATTAGTATTTTTTGTTAATTTAAAATATGTTATGTTTTTTTTTGGTTAAAATATTAAATTTATTAATCAATAAAAGAATTTTTTTTATTTTTTTTTTGAAATGTTAAATTTATTACGAGTTTGGAAAAACAGAGGTATGAAGCAACAAATAATCAAAAAACAAAGCAAATTGGGGATCCAATTGATTGAGCGGTACGGGACAAACGGTTATAGAGGTGAGGTGCGGTTTTAGTACAGTACGGTTGAAAGAAACGTATCATGCGGGACAAACGGTTATAGAGGTAAGGTGCGGTTTTAGTGCAGTACGGTTGAAAGAAACGTATCATGCGGGACAAGTGCGGTTAGTGTGTAACAAGCGATGCGGGACAATATATGAATGGTGAAGAAAATAACATGCGGTACGGTACAAATGTTTAAATGGTGAAAATATAAAAAGCGGTGCGGGATTTATATTTTAGATAAATATTTTACAAATAAAAATGAATTAATAATACTAATATAATTATAAATTAAAATTACTATCGATTACTTTGATTTTCCCATAACATATTTGCAATATTATTCCTTATTTGCGTCATATGTTCTCCATCAGCTATCTATGCTGCTTCCATGTCACTTAAATCATGCTCACAATCTGTGTTCTCCATTCTGGTCTCTATCATTACTTCCGCAAAATCTGCATCTAAGAAATTTGAAATTTTGATAAAATTATGTAATGTCATCGTAGCAATTACCACTCTCTTGTGAATATTATATCTTGAGAATTCACGAACAAGTCTCCACTTCTTTTATGCATTTATCACCATGATATCAATGATATTAAGTCAACAATAATTTTCTCGGTAATAAATCATACAATTATTAATATTTATTTTCATTATTGTTTCACTTTCTTTAGCATTTATATTTGAATTTTTTCAAATAATATCTGGAAATATAAAATTACTCAGTTTCAATTATTTATAGCTTCCTAATATAACATTTAAATTTGGAGTAATTGCAATTTGAATAAATTGTTAGTAAATATGAGTGCATATATTTAATTTAGAAACTACAAGCTTAAAAAAAGTTCATAATCAAAATATAAAATACCAAATTTGGTTCGACCATAAGATTAGTTAGTTGAAATGTTACGTAATAATTAATGTAAGCTGAATAAAATATGCCACACATAACTAATTTAACTAATGAACACATTCAAAATTAAATTTCCCTTATTATCTCCACAAAAAGAAAACTGAATTAATGTAATTTAAGATATAGTAAATAGATAAATAAAAATCTTTTTACTTAATTATTCAAAAGGGATAAACAAAAATATTTACCTCTTCACTTGTCTTGAGAAATCGTGAAAAGACAAAAAAAGAATGATAGTGTTGTAATGAAGTGTGGATGATCTCAAATATGTATCAGTAGATTTATATAGCCAAATTTTTATGATGCTTTTGTGTATTTTCCAAAAAAAAAAACAATAATTATAAACATATGTCAACTGTGAATAGGAAAAAGAACCACATCAATTGGCTTTCTTCTCTTGAATGTGAGTTCCATGCCTAAAGTTGTACCCCACATTTTTTTGTTTTTTTTGTTTTTTTACTTTTTTGTCAAAAACACAAATGACAAGAACTTATTGAATGGTGACCAAAATATCTTCCGCATAGTGCGTCCATTTGTACCGTGATATACATTCACAGCCTGAGTTGATGGAAATAGAGCAGAAAAACAAACCATCTCCTTTGGATATCGATCGATCAAACAAGGTTATCAAGGGGTCAGCGAGGAGGGAGATGCTGAGCGCTACTCGAGCGAGTGAGCATCGGGATAGACTGCTCGTCTTGGTCAATGGAAAGAGAGCAGATGCGTTGGCGGACATCTTTGTCAATAGTATGAGTAAGGTAAAGAGCGGAATGGGCAGGTTTGTGGTGTCTCCTTCCATTCATCTCCATCCATATATTATACATTGTTGTTTGAAATGCTATACCGGCCAGGAGAGAGTCAATTTTGCTCCTCCTACGATTTGCCAGCGAACGAATGGTTATCTCCCAATCGGGATTCATTGTCGCGTCTAAGATACTTGAGTAAAGCCAATTCCAAATACGACTGAGTTATGCCCTAGTGTCTCATCCGAGTGCCCGTAGCTAGCTTATGTCTCATAGCTAGACAAGCAATGAATGTGTGTTGAGGAATGGCTTGGGGAAACTAGATAAGCTTAAAAGCTAGATTTGAGACTCGAATTTCCTCCCATGTTTTCTTTGAAAAGAAGTGATATTTGAATTCATTCGGACCATGTCTCCACAGCACAACATCCGGACCAACCAAGGGATTTAGAGTTGGAACGGAACGAATTTGTTGGACCACATCGCAAAGGAAAGTTCCTCGGCATCTTCTAATAGCCCAGGTCTGATTACGAACATCATCTGAGACAGAGGCCAAACGAGCCACACACATATTTTGAGTATCCGAAACACATGTGACATCAGTGAGGTGTCCCATATATAACCAATTGTCATATTAGAAGAAGGTAGTGTCACTGTTCCTTACTTCGTGGCGAATGAAATTGGCTGCAAGGGGCATAATTTGAGAAGCTTCTTCCATATCCAAGAGCCTCAAGAACCCTCTCGAGCATCCCAAAATTAAATGATGAATTACGAAGGAGGTAATGACGAGTCCAAGTTACCCACAACGAACCCGAATTTTTGAATAGTCTCCATATGAGCTTCAAGGGGAACATACGAGGAGAATCATACATCTTCCGGATGCCAAGACCTCCTTCCTTCTTTAGTTTACAAACATCGTCATAACACTATAAGAAAACACAATTTTTGAGACTCTCAAAAACAATTCCAAAATAGTCGCAAATGATTCATTTGCGACCATTGTAGGACCAAAAAAAATAGTCACAAATATTTGGTCGCTAAATAAAGTGATCGCAAAAACAGTCGTTTTTTTACGACTAATATGTGACTCTCAATATCAGTATTAATTTAGAGACTGATTTGTGACTATTTGTAAAAAAAAAATAATAATAAAAAAACAAAAAAAATATTTTTATTAATTAAATTAATTAATTACATAAAATGAAAATTAAAAAAAAAAGAAAAAAATTGACTAAAATTAATTAATGGTTTCGTGGGACTCGCCGCCGGGTTTAATTACACAGAACCGCCGGTGTGTCGGACCAACCACAGAACCGCCGGTGTGTCAGACCAACCACACGACAGCCTTGCTCCTCATCGTCTGCTTCTTCGCTTTCCCCCGCCACTCTCTCTCCTCCTCCTCCGACAAAGGGATCCGGATCCGTCACCATGGATACGCCTCCTACGAGGCTTACATCCAGCACCAGCTCAACAAAACTCAGAACCCGAAGCTCCGTAAGGTGTGACGACGTGCGACTGGGACAGGAAGGTGCGCGTGTTCTCCACTTTCTTCCGACGCCTGAACGAGCGTGGTCTCCTCTCCAATGGATCGAAGGCGCTCTCGATCGGCGCGCGAGTAGGGCAGGAGGTGGCGGCGCTGAGGCTGATTGGCGTGGAGGACTCCGTCGGGATAGATATGAATTTAAAAAAAAAGAGAGTGAGAAAGGAGAGAGAGCAATTGATTTGTCGAAGAGAAGGTAGAAGGTAGAAGAAAATCGGAAGAAGGAGAGATAGAAAGATAAACTGAATTAAAAAAAAAAAAAAAAATTTGGTCCGTTGGATTAAACCAATCGAATCTCAATCCTTGTCTCAATGAACTAACCAATGAGAAATTTTTATTATTTTTGTTATTTTGTCGCAAATTTGAAACTATTTTATGACTACTATAAAAAAACAATTGAGTGGAATCGCAAATTAGTCACAAATTTGGGACTTTTTGTAATTACTTATACATGTTATGAGTAAAATCAAAATTTTTTACCCTAAAACCTAAACTTTAAGAAGGTTTGAATATGACTTTACAATGATTATGTATATATAACAGTTCAAAATATGTTAAAACTTAAAAATAAGTAAATTTTGAGAGAATTTATATCTTTCAAAATCATTCATTTTAAAACACATGTAACACTTAGTACATGTTATGATTAGATTGAAATTTTTGTAAGTGTTATATTTTTGTATATTATTTAATGTTTATGTGTAAGATCTAGTTTACAATTTAAGATTTAGAGTTTATGATTAAGGGTTAGAGGTTTAGGGTTTAGAATTTATGATTTATAAAATGATTATATTTAAAAAAATTGTAAGTGTTGAATTTTTTGTATATTATTTGATGTTTATGTGTAAGATCTAGTTTACAGATTTAGATCAAGTTTATGATTAAGGGTTAGAGGTTTAGGGTTTATGGTTAAGGGTTTGTGGTTGGGGTTTAGAATTTAGGATTTTAAAAAAAAATCGAGTGGAATTGCAAATTAGTTATAAATTTGGGACTATTTTGTGACTACTATTAAAAAAAATCTAGTGGAGTCGCAAATTAGTCGCAAATTTGAGACCCTTTTGTGAGTACTTATACATGTTATGAGTATGAGTATAATCAAAAACATTTACCATAAACCCTAAACTTTAAGAATCTAGAAGGTTTGAATATGACTTTACAATGATTCTGTGTATATAGCGGTTCAAAAATATGTTAAAACTTATAAATTAACATATTTACAATTATATATTGATGAATTTTTTAAAAAAAAATTTGAGTGGAATTACTAAAGCGAAGCAAATCAGTCACAAATTTGTGACTACTTTTGCAAGTCCTTAAACAGTCGCAAATAAACGACTCTTGTATGACTACTTCGTTTCGTCGGTAATTTGGGACTATTGTGCCTCTGCATTATGAGTAGTTGCTTATTAGTCGCAAATCAGTCTTGTAGTGTAAACAACTTTCGCTGTAGTTGTTGTATGCGGAGAACCTGACCATAAGAAAGTTGAACACCGCAACACTAAGTGACCAACATATTCGGCATAACTCTGAACCGAGTCGACTCACTAATCTATGACCAATTGGCGATAAGATCTATGTCAGCATTGTCAAGGTAAATATAGCACAATAAATATTATAATTTATTGGAAAACATAGCTTTAACATGTTATTTATATATATTTACATTGTACAAATATTCTTATAACAAGTTATATTTATTTGTAATGCATCAAATAAATAAATAACATACCAAAAACGTAAATCATGAAAATGTTGATATTCTTATAACGAGATATAAATATTTGTAACACGCTTAGCACACATAAAAGTAAATCGTGAAAATTGTTGATATGTAATAATTAATTATTTCGTTAAATATAAAATTAGAGGTGCATATTTATATTTATATGAGATAATAAATATGTTAACAAGTTATGAAAATACATAACTTGTTATTTAGTCAATATATACATATATATTTCCGTATAACTCGTAAGTATAATACAAATATTCATATATATGTATATATGATACAATATATATTTTAGCATTCTATTTATATTTATATATGTATATATTCATATATATATGAAACAATAAATATTTTAGAAATCTATTTATATTTATATATGTACATATATCAACTATTTCCGAGTGAAGCGGCGGCGAGTTCAGAGTTATCGATGTGGCCGGTGAAGATAGGAGTCAATATCGACATTTCGTTGTTGATGAAATAGATAAAAATCGCCGGAGTCGCAAAGTGGAAGAGGAGATAGAAACGTGGCCAACGAAGATGACGTAGACAAAAATCTCCACCGTCTAATGATTTTGGCCGGCGAAGATGATGTAGACGTGGCGGACGAAGATGACATTGTTCGTCCGTTTTTTAGAGAATAGAGAGAAAGAAGGAAATATGTAAATGATTTTCTTTTTTATATAAATATCCTAACATTCTATTTAAAATAAATTAAAAGGACTTAAGAAAAAGAAAAAAAAGGAACGAGCGAGTGAGGTTATAAGAGGAAAGTTTAATGTTATATATAAAAATTAATGAACACTATTAATTAGAAAGTTTAATGTTATATATTAGTTTTAAACGTGTAATGAGTACCGTAACAATGAAAAACCAATGTTATGAATAATATGATATTATAATATCTTAGTGATTTAATTATTTATGGTATTGTATTGTTAAATGCAGATATGTCATCTAGAGGTCGATTAAACACAAATTCTTCTAGGCAAAGAGACACAAATACTCCATTTGAAACAACATCAAGAGTAAAAAATTTATTATATTTTTTTTAGCAATGACATTTTACTATATTAGTTATAGTTTTTGGAAATAGATTAAACTAACTCTACAAATTTTAAAAATTTGTAGAGCACACCGATGCATAAATGGACTTATGAACAAGAAAAAACTTTGATCGAGTTGTTTGATCATGTAATTTCCATGAATAATTATACTCTTGAGGATCCATCGCCCTTTGGTCGAGAGTACATGGTTGATAAATTCAATTTAGCATTTAACATGAATATAAAATACATGTTTTTCAAAAACAAACTAGATGACTTCAAAAAAGCGTATAAAAAGTGGAAGGAATTTATGGGTTTCACCGGGATCTCGGTTGATTCGTAGACATCTGAGATTTATGCATCTGACGAGTGGTGGAAAGCTCGTGAGTTGGTAATAACTCTTAATCCTTTTTTGTAAATTTACTAATACTAACATAAACATACAAACACACACAAATAATATATATTTTGCATTATAGGGGTGCAAATTAACTTGTAAGTTCAACCGAAAACTGCCTGAGTATTGTGATGTGATGCAACACTGTCTTGTATTACACGATTTTCTACGCAACCACAACGGGCAACGGCGATTGAACTACTTGCATGCGATTATATTAGAACTCCGACAATTCAAGAACTACAACGAATTCCTGAAAGGCTTCAAGTAGACCGAGTATATTATCCATATTTTAGTGGATGTGTTGGAGCTATGGATGGGTCTCATGTTTGCGTCAAAGTGAAACATGAATTACAAGGAATGTATTGGAATCGACATGATAATGCATCCTTGAACATCATGGCAATATGTGATTTAAATATGTTATTCACATATATTTGTAATGGAGCCCCGAGATCATGTCACGACACAACCGTTTTGGCCATGGCACAACGAAGTGATTCTGAGTTCCCTATGCCTCATTTCGATAAGTATTACGTTGTTGATTCTGGCTATCCAAACAAGCAAGGGTTTTTGGCTCCTTATAAATCAACACGTAATAGAGTTGTGAGGTATCATATGTCACATTTCAACTCTGGTCCTCCTCTGAGGAATAAAGAAGAATTGTTCAATCGACGTCATGCTTCTTTACGTTCTGTTATTGAGAGGACTTTTGGAGTTTGGAAGAAGAAATGGAGGATTCTTTCTGATTTTCCAAGATACAACATTCACGTACAAAAGAGAGTGATAATGGCTACAATGGGATTACATAATTTAAATTTGAGTTTAGCAATAAATATAATATTGTAAAATGCCAAACAAATTTATTAAGGGGATGGTATTCAATTAAAGAATTTAATTGAATTAGAAGGAATTAGACTTTCTGTAAAATTCTACTGTTATTCAATGATGTATTTCATGAATTCTTTTAAATTCATGTGTTATTGGATTAGATATTTGTAATCATTCTTCTATATTACTTTAAATTCTAGTGTTATTCAATTTTTTGATTTCTTAATTCTATTAAATGTTAGTGTTATTCAATTTCATTAGTGTCATTTAATAGGAATATAATAGCATTTCAATGAAAAATTGTAAAGAGTCAATTTCGAGCATTTTTGCTGTCATTTTGATAGAATTCATTAAAATCCCAACAAAAAAACTTTTAAATTACTCAAAATCAATTGGTTTTAAATTCGTTTGCATTCTCTTAAATTCAATCATCCAATATCCCACATAAAAGTTTAATAATTATTTAGTTATGGTTCATGATTAATTTGTGAAAAGACTTGATCATTAACAAATAATTTTAATTTATAATCATATTAATATCATTAATCTATTTTTATTTATAAAATATTTATCTAAAATATATATTTTGCACTGTTTTATATATTTTCACCATTCACACATTTGGACCGCACCACATGTTGTTTTTTCACCATTCATATATTGTCATGCACCGCTTGTTCCGCAGTAACCGCACTTGTTCCGCATGATGCGTTTTTTCCAACCGCACAATACTAAAACTACACCACACCTCCTAAACTGCTTGTCTCGTAGCGCTCAAACCACTGTCACCATTCAAAACCTTAATAGTTACCAATAACCACTGTCACCATTCGATGCCTTAATAGTTACCAATAAAAAAAAAGTTTAAACTATTGATACCAAAAAAAAGATACTCTCAGTCTTTTTGTGTTTTCTCTTATCGTTACTTCTTAGATCTTTTAACTATTTGCTTACCATTTCCTCTTTCTTTACCAATCCGATATTTTGAAAACTTCTTTAACCATGCCCACTCAAAGCAAAATGGGATCAATCGCAAAAGCTAAAATGGGGTCTCTAAAGGAGAATCCGAAAATAAAGGGGGGTATAAGTCAACAAACAAAACAATTAAGGATAGGACAGTAATTAAACACGTGGCCTGCCCACAAAGAATCAATCCTAGCCAATCACAACTCTTGACTACGATCTCTCTTCTGAGTTGAGTCTCAAAATCAAATTTCGTTTACCAATTTTCAAACTCAAAAATAAAAATAATATTCTCTGAGAGCCTCAAGTTTCATCTTGCGGCTTAGATTTAAAATCATCAGCAATTTGTTGAGAGATTCGTCTCTCAAATATCTGAAACTCTTCTTCAGTATTTAAACAGGTCCACGAAGAATTTTCGATTTTCTGTATTTTCTCCTCGATTCCTTGAAAATGTCGATAGCCTCTACTTTCTAGCTACTTGCGTTTTCTCGGGAAAGGGAGAGAAAATTCTGAAGATCTCAGGAAAATCTGATGGACGCGGCTTCAAGTTTTCTTTGCAGAAGCATTAGGATTCCGTCGACGGCGTTCACGTTTGCTAGACCGCCGGCGAATTACGTTTGTGTTGTCTCCGTCAAGAGAGATTCCGACGGTGGCGGCGTTCGTGGGAAGGTCTTTTGCAGCGGCGTTAATGGCGGTTCCAGTGCTACGAAGAAGAAGCCTCGAAGGAAAAGTAATGTTTCCGATAAACTTAGGTCTAAGAAAATCGAGAAGAGGAACGATAGTGAATCTGTGAGTGTTAGTATTGAAACTGTTGTCGATGAGAAACCGGAGGAGAATAAGAAGAACGATAAGGAATTGAGTCTTCGTGCTTTGAATCAAAATGGAGATCCATTGGGGCGGAGAGATTTAGGGAGGCACGTAGTGAAGTGGATTAGCCAAGCAATGAAGGCGATGGCCTCCGATTTCGCCACCGCGGAGGTTCAGGGTGAGTTCTCGGAGCTGAGGCAGAACGCTGGTTCCGGTTTGACGTTTGTGATTCAGGCTCAGCCGCATCTCAACGCTATTCCCATGCCACTAGGGCTTGAAGTCATCTGTTTGAAGGCTTGCACACATTATCCTACCTTGTTCGATCATTTCCAGAGAGAGTTGCGCGATGTTCTTCAAGACCTGGAGCGCAAGAACATAATCGAGAATTGGAAGGAGACAGAGTCTTGGAAGCTGCTCAAGGAGATAGCAAATTCAGGTTTAGATTCTTTAAGTCGATGCAAGTTGATTCCAATCCATTTATAGTTCTTATTGGTTTATAGTTTGTCTGAACTTGGAAATTTTTGGCTTATGGTGCAGCTCAGCATCGGGAGGTTGCTCGCAAAACTAATCAACCAAAGCCTGTTCAAGGAGTTTTTGGGATGGACTCGGAGAAGGTGAAGGCTATACAGGCAAGGATCGATGAGTTCACCAGCCGTATGTCGCAGTTACTTCAGGTGGAACGAGATACAGAACTGGAAGTTACGCAGGAAGAACTAGATGTTATCCCTACTCCAGATGAGAGCTCTGATTCCTCCAAACCGATCGAGTTCTTGGTTAGGCACGGTGAAGCTCCACAGGAACTTTGTGACACAATTTGCAATTTGTATGCAGTTAGTACCTCCACAGGTTAGCCTTAACCAGATATTGTTTGTCAATAATTAGGATCTATCTTGTTGTAATATGTTCTCTTTCAGTTTCACTGAAATTTGTTGTAATATGTAATCAATATGCAGGACTTGGAGGTATGCACTTGGTGTTGTTTAAAGTTGGAGACAACCACCGTCTTCCTCCTACTACACTTTCCCCCGGTGACATGGTTTGCATAAGAATTTGTGACAGTAGGGGCGCAGGAGCAACTTCATGTACGCAGGGGTTTGTTCACAACCTCGGAGATGATGGGTGCAGCATTGGTGTGGCTCTAGAATCTCGTCATGGAGACCCCACTTTCTCCAAGCTCTTTGGAAAGAGTGTGAGAATTGATCGTATTCATGGGTTGGCCGATGCCCTTACTTACGAGGTATATCTTTGTTCCATAATCCATATTGGTTAGAGATGCAGAGTTTATTCCCATTAACTTTCATATTAACGACATTCAAATATGCTTATCATGGCCTAATATTGCAAGTGTTTGCTCAAATACTGATAGTTTACATTGCTATTTTTTTTCTTCTGCAACTCGCTTATCATAGTTTTCTGTTGCAGCGTAACTGCGAAGCCCTAATGCTTCTTCAGAAGAATGGTCTGCAGAAGAAAAATCCATCAATTTCTGTAGTGGCGACGTTATTTGGGGATGGGGAAGATATCACATGGCTGGAGCAGAATGATTATGTAGACTGGGATGAAGCGGAGTTGAGTGATGAGCCAGTGGGTAAGTTATATGATGATTCTCAAAGGAGAGCCATAGCTCTGGGAGTAAACAAAAAAAGACCAGTTATGATAGTTCAAGGACCTCCTGGCACAGGAAAGACTGGAATGCTTAAGGAGGTCATTACCCTCGCTGTTCAGCAGGGTGAAAGAGTACTTGTAACAGCACCTACTAATGCAGCTGTTGATAATATGGTCGAGAAGCTCTCACATCTTGGACTAAACATTGTCCGAGTAGGAAATCCTGCAAGAATATCCTCCGCTGTTGCTTCAAAGTCTTTGGGGGAAATCGTGAACTCTAAGCTTGCAAGCTTTCGAGCAGAATTGGAAAGGAAGAAGTCAGATTTAAGAAAAGACCTTCGGTATTGCCTGAAGGATGATTCTCTTGCAGCTGGCATTCGGCAGCTCTTGAAACAGCTCGGAAAGACGTTGAAGAAGAAGGAAAAAGAAACTGTAAAGGAAATACTATCGAGTGCACAAGTTGTTTTTGCCACTAACATTGGAGCAGCTGATCCTTTGATTAGGAGGCTAGAAACATTTGATTTGGTTGTTATAGATGAAGCTGGTCAGTCTATCGAGCCGTCATGCTGGATCCCAATATTGCAAGGCAAACGTTGTATTCTTGCCGGTGATCCATGCCAATTAGCACCAATTATTCTATCACGCAAAGCTTTAGAAGGTGGGCTTGGTGTATCATTACTGGAAAGAGCTGCATCTTTACATGATGGACTTCTTGCGACAAAATTAACAACTCAGTATCGTATGAATGATGTCATCGCTGGCTGGGCATCAAAGGAGATGTATGGTGGATGGTTGAAATCTGCTCCAAGTGTGGCCTCTCATCTGCTTATCGATTCTCCTTTTGTGAAGGTACTTCTTCTTACTGTTTCTGCTGTTTGATTGGCTTTGTTACTAATGTGATGGCAACATGGCATGCGATCACACATATGTTTACTTTTTTACGCTTTTTCTTTAGGAAAATTTCGGTTAAAGCAGTACTCGGGTTCTTTAACGAGTATATTGATTTGTGTTTCATGATACTATCTTTGCTTATGGCTGTAACTGTAGATCGTATGCACTATGGTAACCCCACGACTTTTAAGATGTAACACCATCCTCTTTTTTCCACTTGCTGCAGCCTACTTGGATAACGCAATGCCCACTGCTTCTCCTTGACACAAGAATGCCATATGGGAGTTTATCAGTGGGCTGCGAGGAGCGTCTAGATCCGGCTGGTACAGGCTCATTATACAATGAAGGAGAAGCAGATATTGTGGTTAATCACGTCATTTCTTTGATATATGCAGGTGAGTGTTATATTTTAAGTTGAAAAACTCGAATATTCAATTTGTTGCATATTATTGTGTTCATGTATTTAAGCTCGATAACCTAATAACTAACTTGTTCCATGATTGTAGGTGTTAGTCCAATGGCTATTGCCGTTCAATCCCCATATGTTGCTCAGGTGCAACTTCTCAGAGAAAGGCTGGATGATTTTCCAGTGGCTGATGGAGTTGAGGTCGCAACCATTGACAGTTTTCAAGGCCGGGAGGCCGATGCAGTGATCATCTCAATGGTACACACTATTCTCCTCCTGTTACCACTGTAGCATGCATACTTTTACTTCTTCTGCTCATAACTTGACAAGCGGATCCCTAAACCATTTTCTGAACCGGGTTTAGATACCAAATCTAGCGGATAGTAAAGAAACAGATATAAGATTATGTTTTCTATGTCGAACTTGATCAGAAATTTCGGTATGCTTTTCATCAAAGAACTCCTTGTGGTTATTGCTCAGCATTTTTCTAAGTATACAAATAAGACTCAAGTCCTTCCTGTGTATAGGTTCGGTCGAACAACTTAGGTGCAGTGGGATTCCTAGGGGATAGCAGAAGGATGAACGTAGCCATAACAAGAGCCCGGAAACACGTGGCAGTGGTATGCGATAGCTCGACAATCTGCCACAATACGTTCCTTGCAAGACTGTTGCGTCACATACGATATTTCGGGAGAGTAAAGCATGCGGATCCAGGTAGCTTGGGAGGATCAGGACTAGGCTTGGACCCAATGTTGCCTTACCTTGGCTAAAAACCTCCAAACACAAAGTACTACAAAAAAAAAAAAAACAGAATCTTCTTCTTACACTCTCTGTCTCTCTCTCTCTCTGGGTGTAAAATATTTCCATGGCGAGTTTTTTCGTTGTACAGGAAAGATTTGTTTCAATTGTTACCACAGAAAGTAATCTGTATATGAAAGATACAGAATTCATGTATATTTATACAATTGGTTTCTGCGGTTGAAAGTTCCAAGATGAGAGTCTTAACGTAGTTGTGGTTAGGGGTGGAACAAATCCGCCAAATCTGTGCAGACAACTATCCGGATTCGGATCCGTAATTTCGAAATATCGGACTCCGGATATCTGTCCAAATATCACTACTATCTGGATTCAGATCCCTAGTTTCCAGATATCCGCCAAAAGATCAGAACTATGTGGATTCAGATTCGTAGTTTTGGAATATCGGACTCCGGATATTTGTCCAAATATCACAACTATCCGAATTCGGTGGTTTCCATATATTCGTCCAAATCTCAGAACTTTCTGGGTTCGGATCTGTAGTTTCAGAATATTGGACTCCGAATATCTATCTAAATATCACAACTATGTAGATTTGGATCCGTAGTTTTCGGATATCCGCCCAAATATCAGAACTTGGTGACACGGCGACAAATATTACCACAAATCACCAATTCATATATGTTCTGGTTTGGTAAAACAAAAACAACTTAACAAATTTTAAGTAGTGATCTATATCCTCCAAATCTAATTTGTATCCATTTAGTTAGCTTCAGTATTGTAGTAAATCATTAAATTTGGCAGCTTAATGGCTAGTAAATTAATATTCTTCCATTAGCTAAACTATCAAAATTTATTGGCTAATTGGCAGTTTAGTGTCTAGTAAATGAGATATTTACACCAGATGTAATTAAATCGAAATTTTTTAGTTTTCGGCACTTCCTTGACTAAAATAGTTGGCAAAGAAAAAGTCGACTTTGTCTCTACCTCAGAATTCGGCACATATTGTACACATCACATCACGCAGTATTGTAGGGGAGCAAAATCAGGAAAATTGGCTCGTGTACAATATATTAAATGCTTCTAAAGTACCAAAAACTAATGAAATTACAAATATGTGTCATTTAGTGCAAAATTCCCTTAGTAAATTATTGTAATTTTTACTTCGTACAAAACAAACAAGAACCCAAACAAATACTCTAGGTAGTGGTTATAATTATGCCTTGATTTGCTCGTAAAGTATGTTTTCTGAATTATTTGTAGCACGTAACAAACTAATGACAATCAAATGATTGTTTTGTCTATATTAATGTATCTTCTTGTGGAAGAAAAAGAAGAAGAAGAAAAAAATCCTTAACTACTCTATAATGATTACAATTTGGTAGATATATTATTAGTACTTTATACACCTTTGAAGATTGGTGGATCTACAAGGTAATACTCGTAGCCCATTGTTTCAGGGATTTTTCGTCAACTTAGGGATTAGTCTCCTGCACCACAAAGCAAGCAAGGTCAAAGCTCGGAAAACACGATGTGGGTGTGTTTTCCTATGACAATCCGACGCTCAAATCAGAAAAGTAGATAAGAGACCACAAAAGATGACGTCAGAAACGGGAAAGAGTCGGAAAATTTAGGAAATAGAGAGTTATGGTGACTTCTGGTCCTGATGAATGATAGATCCGCAAAGTATCTCGACATATTTGAGTGATAGTATTTAGGAAGTTGAAGATGAACAGAATATTCCGGCGACAAGACGGAATATCCCTGTGAATCCAGATGAGACTTAGTCTTGAAAGCGAAAGAAAAGCTAAGTGTTTTTAGAGAGAGTTTTCTTAGAATGTGAAAAATTCAGATCCTCTTCCTCCTGGGAGTAAGGGTTTAATTCATAGGAATACCTGACCCGCGCTCGTATACCGGGTTACGTTGGTTATCTTGGGTCGGGTCCTGGATCCTTCGCCGGGTCGTGTACGGGATACTTGAGTGCATTTTCATCTATTCCCTTTGTCGCTTATGTATGATCTCCCGACAAGGTTATCCCGAGGTGCAGACCTGCGCATGCTCCGTACTGCCTCTGGCGGTTTATGCGCTGCCACGCGTTCTGAGCGCCCATGCTTTTATCTTCCCCATGAACAATGATATGTCGCTTCCACCTGTCATATAAGCCAAAATCAACCATTTATGGGCTTAGTACGAGAGTCAACTTATTTCGAAGTATTAAGGGAGGGAAATTTATACATAATCCCGCATCTATTGAGTTGTCTTTTACCTTTCCCGATAACCTTTTAAGGGATATCGGGTTATTCTTACCTTCTCGGGTATTGCTACCCGGTTGTCTATGATCTTACATTCCCAGACATTGCTGCCCGGTATATGTTGAAGTAGTCGAGGAGTATACATGTTCATGTTGAGTCACTCATCTCCCTACTACCGCAATCTTCAGATTACGTGACACGAGTTGGTGGACTCAGGAAAAGGTGACTCTCTTTACTTTTGGGACAACTCATGTCCTTACTTTCCACTCCCGCTATTTGGGAATGATTTTGGGAGAAGGTGGTGGCACATGACCTGTCATAACCTGTCATAGGGTTCGACCACCTAGCCTCGTAACCGCGCCTCTTCTAAGTGACACGCTTTTAGGATAAGTGGCCGTCTATTTTATTGTGACATGTGTCATCTTGTGATTCACCTGTCCTAAGAGAAATTATTTATCCTCAACACCCATCATTACCATATATATTCATGTGATATATGCTTGGTGTTCGATATATATAATTCACATTCTTTTATTTATTTTTGTCGACTATTAGGCTAATTTTTCATTTAGTGTCTATTACAAAATGCTACAAAATGTTTATATCAATCGCGAATCTAACTTCTCGGACAGCTCATCCATGCTTTTCCACGGATGTTTCCACAACGAATAGTTCTACATACACCACAAAGATCCATGATAACGGTTATATTCTTAACATACGAAACCACGACAAACGGCTCTCCCTGCACAATGCTAGAAATAATTCCGCATTAATTGAATCTCAAATTTAGTATAAAATAATTAATAAACTTTTAGTCAGCTATTAAACCAAGGGGTTCCACAACACATATGATTCACATTTTTAAAAACCATATTTAGTTTTTTTTTGTAATATGTTATTATTAAAATAAAAAACCGCATTCCCAAATTTTTATTCTAATAAATACAGATAACGAGAAATTATATTTTGCTTGTTGACAAAAACAAAACAAAAAGACTACTATTTTTTAATGGGTAATAGCAACAAATGCTATTAAATAAAAGTATAATTAAATCCCCTTTTTGACCACTACTGTTCAGTTAAAAAAGACTTTCTCACCCCCATTTCTTCCAACTAATTACTTTTGTTTTTTCTCTCTCATCCATTGTTGCACGGCGAAGAAGAAAGAAAAAAAACAAAAGTAATTAGTTGGAATTAGTTGGAAGAAGAAGAAGAAGAAGAGTGTCTTTCTTCCTCCGAGACACTCTTCTCTCTCTTTCCTTTCCTCTTCCTCTTCCTCTTCCCCTTCCTCTGAGACACTCTCTTCTCTCTCTTTCTCTTCTTCTTTCTCTTCCTCTTCCTCTTCCTATGAGACACTCTCTTCTCTCTCTTTCTCTTCTTCTTTCTCTTCCTCTTCCTCTTCCTCTTCCTCTATTTGATCTCTGAAATACACTTTCATTTTCTGTTAGAAAAGAAATCTGAAACACTTTCGCCGGATTTCGTCACCGTGTATTTGGGAGTCTCGACAACCATTTTACCAAAAATTCTCATTATGTAAGTTTTACCGAAAACTATTCCAATAGCATTACTCGAGCCTTAAATTCAGAAAATCAGTTTAGCGATTTGACCGATTCTGCTAAGTTTTAATGGATTAGGCATTCACCTTCAAAACCTAGAGAAACAAACGATTAGGATTAGGATAACTTATGTCGTCGCTAACCCGAGATATNTCTCTTTCTCTTCTTCTTTCTCTTCCTCTTCCTCTTCCTCTTCCTCTATTTGATCTCTGAAATACACTTTCATTTTCTGTTAGAAAAGAAATCTGAAACACTTTCGCCGGATTTCGTCACCGTGTATTTGGGAGTCTCGACAACCATTTTACCAAAAATTCTCATTATGTAAGTTTTACCGAAAACTATTCCAATAGCATTACTCGAGCCTTAAATTCAGAAAATCAGTTTAGCGATTTGATCGATTCTGCTAAGTTTTAATGGATTAGGCATTCACCTTCAAAACCTAGAGAAATAAACGATTAGGATTAGGATAACTTATGTCGTCGCTAACCCGAGATATTATCGACAGAGAAGTTATCACCGGAATTGTTAACAGTTCATCAATCTAAGTTATCGATGACATATATAACCTACTGGCAACATTGTTAGAGGGGCTCCAACTGCTAGGGTCACTGGATTAGGATAACTTATGTCGTCGCTAACCCGAGATATTATCGGCGGCAAGTTTGTTAAATGGACAACAGAGAAGTTATCACCGGAAATGTTATTTTTACATATGCAGTTCATTGATCTAAGTTATCGCTGACATAAATAATTTACCGTCGACATTGTTAGAGAGGGCTCTAACTGCTCGGACCACTGGATTGAGATAACTTATATCGACGCTAACTTGGATTATTATCGGCGCCAAATTTGGATTATTAACTTATGTCAACGCTAACTTGAATTATTATCGACTCTAACTTGGATTATTATCGACGCCAAACTTCGAACTCCCAAAACCGAAGGAATTGCAGTTAATAGGGTCGAGGAACAACTTTCTGGATCATTAAAGACGTATAAGAATGTTTTTTTTGTGCCACAACGAAAACTCGCATCCATAAATACATGGTGCAACATTATTTTATTGATATTTAGCTTACCGATGTTTGTATGTTATTAACAGCCACACAATAATTTGATACTCAAAATCCAGTTGCAAGCGGCGGCGACATCACAATCCAAAGCAAATCTTCTACTTTTCGCTTGCATTGAGAATTGTTGTCGGGCGGAAGGTAACTCAATGACGGGAAAAGCTCATGACGCCATCCCATGGTTAAAAATGGAAGAATTTTGCTGATATGGACGGTTGCAACTAATTTTGGGTTATCCGTTGACACATACTTAATATTTGGGCCAGCTTATGATATTCATCAAAATGACCCTTTAAAATATCAATGGTTATGCATTTTTAATTAATTCTAAAGTTTTTTGTTTATTGATTAACGATTCAGTTTTTTAAATCCAATTTTACACAATCAACTCATACTTGAGAATTATCCGTAAGCTATAGTTCAAAAATAAATATGCCAATTGCAAATACTTGATGAATTAAATAAGCATTTTTCGAGTTTTATAGGGATTTAAAAGTTTTCTATTGGTTTTGTTTTGGAAATTAGAAAAAAAAAAAATTTACTTATATTTTTTTAATCTATTTCTTCTTCTCTCTCCTTTGATATTTCTTCTTAACTTCGCTTGCAAAATTTCCATGTTCGAGTTTCTCTTCTTTTTATATATATAAACGAAAAAAAAAAAAAAAAAAGAGAAGATGTTTCCCTTTTCGCGGAAAACTAAAAAGTCCGCCGCTTCAAGTTTCAAATTAATTGCTCAAAGTTTGTGTGTCTGTCTAAATTCACAAGAACCGTTTTTTGTCATCTTCCTCAGAGCATCGCGATCATGAAAATTCCAGATTCTTCTTCTTCTTCTTCTTCCCCAACCGGAGTTCTCGAAGAATTCTTCAGAACCGAAGAATTCGAAACCTCCGTGACGACGACGACGACGAAGAACCCTTCCTCCTCCTCCTCCCGTTTCCGCAAAATCGTTAAGCTTTTTAGAAGCACATCGAAGAAATCGCTGGAGAATCTGAAGATTCCGTTTCACAACAACAATGCCATTAAAAGCTCTCTGAGGAAATGCAGTAGCTTGAGAGAGAATCTCAGATTTGGCTCCAACGATTCTCACTTTCTTCTACTCTCTCCTCGAAGAATCTTCACTTTCTCTGATCTCAAATCTGCTACAAACAATTTCGCTTTAGGTAAGTACTTAAAAATCTCAACTTTGTTCTCTCTCTCTCTCTCTCTCTCTCTCTCTCTCTCCATATGGTTTAGAATTGGTTTAGCATCGGTTTGATAAAATTAGAATTGTTGATTTTCTGGTTTAGTATTCTTCATCTTCATCACTGAAATAACAGAATTTCAGAATCTTATCTTCGATTTTGTTAGTTTTATTAGAATTGGAAGTTTTTTGTTAAAAATTAGATCATTTTTGAATCTAATTATGAAGTGGTGACCATTAGCAATTATTTTTTGTTAACTTTTGATTGTTTTGAAGTAATCTTGGGTCTGAATGTTTTGTGATTTCAATTGTTATGAAGAAGTGGAACTGAATATTGAACACATACTACTAAAACTAGAAGATTTTTTCATGTAATTGTAGCAATATTTTTTGATGGATTTGTGACAGAGAATCTAATTGGGAAAGGAGGTTATGCTGAAGTTTACAAGGGGAGGTTGTCAAATGGACAAATGGTAGCGATAAAACGGCTGATGCGGGGAAATAGCGAAGAGATCATTGTCGATTTTCTTTCGGAGATGGGTATAATGGCGCATGTTAACCATCCAAACATAGCCAAGCTTTTAGGCTATGGTGTCGAAGGAGGAATGCACCTTGTTCTTGAGTTATCACCTCATGGGAGCTTAGCTTCTATGCTTTATGGTAAACTCTCTAATTGTACATTCTTTCACTCTTGTAAGCCTTTGTGATTATCACATTTTTCATTAGTTGTTCGATGATATGATAGGCTCGAAGGAGAAGATGAAATGGAGCATTAGGTACAAGATAGCATTGGGAGTTGCAGAGGGTCTGGTGTATCTTCACCGAGGATGTCACAGGAGAATCATTCACAGAGATATCAAAGCCGCAAACATTCTTCTCACGCATGATTTCTCGCCTCAGGTAAGATAGATATATGATGAAAACAAAACACACTTTCAATTCTTTGCCCTGTGATGAAAATGTCTTGTGGGTTTTTTTAGATATGCGACTTTGGACTTGCGAAGTGGCTACCTGAACATTGGACACACCATGTTGTTTCCAAGTTTGAGGGCACGTTCGGGTGAGACTAAGCATTAAGCATATTCTTCCTTGGATATTAGTTTTTCATCTAGGAAGTCTAAGAGATGAATGTTGCGTCCTTTGTTTCAGATATCTTGCTCCTGAGTACTTAACTCACGGGATAGTAGACGAAAAGACCGATGTATTCGCATTGGGTGTACTTTTACTGGAACTTGTTACTGGACGACGAGCTCTCGACTACTCTAAGCAGAGTCTTGTTCTATGGGTGAGTTCTTCCTTATCTTTTTTTCTTTCAAATTTCATGAGATTCTTTCTTTTTGGAACTAGCACCGGGTATCCAGATTTCGCCGAAGCGCTGTACTAATTCCGAGGATGAGTAAGCCCTGACAAGGAGTGGCCCGCAAGCCAAGGGACTAAGTAGTAGTCCACGCGAAGTGTTTGCACATAGTGGAAAGCTATAGCAAGTTTAAGCCTTTGGCCATAGATCCAAGACCACCGTGCCACCATAGGGTGGGTTGAAATTCGACCTTTGTTCTTAGTTCCTTTCATTTTTGTGTTCATCAGGCTAAACCACTGATGAAGAAGAACAAAATAAGAGAGCTAATCGATCCATCTCTAGCGGGTGACTTCGAGTGGAGGCAGATTAAACTCGTGCTTTTGGCTGCTTCGTTATCAATCCAACAGTCATCAATAGAGAGGCCTGGGATGAATCAGGTACATAACCCAAGTTTCTTGAATAACAAGTAAAGAAACCGCCTTTGTTTTGATCTTTTGCATTTAATTAGGTGGTTGAGATCCTCAAAGGCAACTTGAACGATCTCAAGTACATCATGAAATGCAGAGTTCCCTTTTATCGGAAAGCTTTCAGAGATGAAATCGGGCAAGAGAGATTCAGAACATAGTTCTTGAAGAGAGGAAATGGATGAAACACATAACAAAGGCGAATAAGAGAAGGAAAATAAATGAGGGCTTATATCATTTTTTGGGATAAAAAAGGATTATGCATCTAAGTGAACCTTAAGAAGAAAGGGGTTTGGGTACTGTCTAACGCCTAAATCGTCTAGACATACCGTTATTTAGATGCTGAATTCTAGTATATAAGTTTAGGATTTTTCATAAAGAGATATCAAATAATATTTATAAATATCTATTAAGAGGATGTTAAGATTGAGCCGCGCTAAAACAAATTATACGAAGGTAGATATGCTAGCAAGTGAAGTAATAATACACGCAATAGAACAGACTACAAAGATTGGCAATAATATTATTGTTTCTGGACCAGCCAATCTAATTGGAAAAGAAGGTTATGCTGAAGTTTACAAGGGGAGATTATGAAATGGACAAATGGTAGCGATAAAACGGCTGATGCGGGGAACATCGAAGAGATCATCGTAGATTTTTTTCCGGAGATGGGTATAATGGCGCATGTTAATTTGGTCATATTTTCTAATTTTTATGCATTAATAAGTGTCTTTTGGATTTTCTAAATAGTTTACATTAATTGTAAGTCCAAGGGATAAATTTGCTTTGTATTTCCTCAATATAACGAGGTTTATTATCATGGAATAAAATCAAACTTTGAGTATTGAGAATTTGGAGTGTCTTTAATACCTCTTTGTGATATATTGATCATTTTCCTTTATCCTTTGGTTTTTGGAAGAGCCATTGGTGATGGATTCGAACGTCTTTTCATCTGGTGGTGACAATTTTATTGTGATGTTAGCTCAACAGGTTTCTTTATCATTTTGTGATGGCAACTTTATCAAAGTGTGGTGATTCTGATCTTCCTATCTATTCGGTTACTATCCAGATTGTTCTCAAGAGTTTCGCAGCCCAAACACGCATTAAGTTAGTGCTAAAGCTGTCATGTTACAGTTTCTTATCTCTTTCACTCCGTTTGCATCTGCTACAAAATGGAGCATATTAAGTCTGCTCACGTGGCATAGTTTTAGAATAGTTTTTGTTGATGAGGTGGATAGCTTTAGGAGTCTTAAACAATTGCTTTCATGTAATATAGATAGATAGATTCCCCCTAATATGTAAATTCGTAACTGAATACCCATAATCATAAATTAGGTGGTTTCGTGTATACCATGTACTTATAAACCAACCGAGACCCTAGTTAACCAATCTAAAACCACATTGAGACATTAACTAACCCGACCTTAATGACCCTAATCCAGAAACCGACCCGACACGTGTCAAAAAATTGGGTAGAGAATTCCCCACACCACCCGCGACGCGAACCCGCATCTGAGCTGGTAACTCATTTGTGGATATTACAACAATACAAATATTTAATGTTACCCAGCTTGCTACAGAGTAAAAAAAATCCGAACCGATCCGTTTATTAGCACGATTAAAGGGGTTTAACGCTGAAATACTCTTTTGAGTATAAAGGTTTTCTAAAATACTCTTCTAATAATCAGTTTTTGTTATATATATTTTTTTAATTTGAAANGGTTTTCTAAAATACTCTTCTAATAATCAGTTTTTGTTATATATTTTTTTTTTAATTCGAAAAAGTGGTCAAAAACCCAAAAAACTAATCAAAGTCTCCATAATTACAGACCCAACCACGATTTGGATCGGTATCCGGTGGAATTAAGTCGGATCTAGCTATTATTTTATTTTTGAAATTTATTTTTGTCATTTACTTACAAATTCGAAAAATGGAGCGAGGACTTCCGATCTCTTTCGTCTTCCTCAACGGCTTTTCTCCGTGAAATACTAGGACAACTAAAGCGGGCGAAGGTCATCTTTGTGATAGTCGAAAGCTCGGGCTGAAGTCGCGATTCCGTCGAAAGTAGCAGTAGCAGTCGAATCGAAGTCGGGTCGCGATTCCGTCGAAACCTTAGGTAAATACGCCTCGGGTGAATTGCTGAAATTAAACCTAGAATTGAAACGGAAATTGAAACCGTTTGTTGGATTGATTGATTGTTGTTGAATTTTCATCTTTATTCTTCTTCTTCTTCTTCTTCTCCTCATCAGCAATGCTGCCCCGTACGAAGACAACGAAAAAAGCAGGAATCACTGGAAAACGCGGTTCTCCTTTGCCTTTAGCGAAACTGCGTGAAGTAATGTCGAGTCGCGAAGAGCCAGTGAAAAAAGGGAAATGAGTAGAAACAGGAGAGGAGTCTGAAAAGGTCCCTGAAAGAAGTGTGTCTTTGCATTCACGTGATACAGAGGATACAGAGTCTGATACGAAGACTCATCACCGCCCCCAACACGAAGCCGATTCCCCAATGAAGCGTCGTTTCCCTAATGTATCGGTATGTCTCTCGAAACCCTGATGTTGTTTTGGTTTTAAATATATGTAATAGTGGGAAAACTAAGTAATATTGGGACAACTAAGTAATATTGGGAGAACTGAGTAATATTAGGACAACTGAGTAAAATTGGGACAACTGAGTAATATTGGGACGACTGAGTAATATTGGGACGATTGAGTAATATTGGGACGACTGAGTAAAATTGGGACAACTGAGTATTGTAACTTTTAATGCAGTCGAGCTTTGATGAGGATGAGGAGAACATTGAGGAGGAGGAGGAGGATTCTAAAATCCAAGCTATACCACCAGAGAAGATGTTCTTTCCCCCATCTGTGTATAACATCTCCATCAAGCTATCTGGAAGGTGCTATATTGAGAAGGCAGTGAATACGTTAAGAGAACTACTAAATGAAAGCGAGTTGAGGTGGTTCAAAACGCACCCTCAGTTCAATCACTTCTTCCACATGTACTTGGAGGATTGCCACAAATCTATGGGTATGTGGATGCTCCTTCTACGCATGGTGTCATCAAGCAAGAAGAAGGAATTCTGGTTTGTAGTGAATGGTGTTCCCATCCGGTATTCTCTGAGAGAGTTAGGGCTTATTTCTGGTTTGAACTGCCGTAGCTAGCCAGATGATTACAAAAGTTTAGGCGGGGATAGTGTTAAGTTTGTTGAAAAGCATTTTGGGGAAGGGAAGAAGAAAGTAACACTGAAGAATGTCGAAGAAAAGCTAGAGTCAATGAGAGGGAAACCTGGTAAAGGTAGGTTGAATATTGATGTGCTTTACTTCTTAGCCAATGTGATTGTTGGGAAGGTGAAGACAGGAGATGGAGCCCCAGGTGTAGAGTCATTCTTTCTCAGAGCGGCGAGTGATCTTCATTTTTGTAAAACGTTTCATTGGGGACGATTTGCATATGATCAGAATATGAAAGACATCCTTAAGCTAGTGGAAATATTTGATGGGAAAGTGTCTGAAGGTGCAAACAAAGTCATTCCTAGTTTCATTCTTCCTATGGAGGTATAACTATCCTTTAGCATTTGTTTAGTAATACTTGATGTGTCATGTGTAGTTTCTTGCGTTTGAGGCAATTCCAGTTCTTGGAAGCCAGTTTAGAGAAGCTGTTGTTGGAGCAAATAATAGCTGTCCAAAGATGTGCAAGAGCAAGTTCAAGAAAGGTGATTTGAAAGGTTTTGCACTTTCGGAAATAATTATGAAACTTGATGCAACTAAGGTTAGAAATCAAACCTTATGTAATTACTAACTATATTCATTAATGATCTATCATGGGGTTGTTTATAAATTGTTTTTCTTGGTATTCACACGAGATTCATAGTGTGTTGGTTCCATCCAAGGATGAGGAGAAACTGTTGGCTGGAATCATGGATGATGAGGATTGGGAGCAAGATGAAGTTGATACAGTTGTTGATGGTTGGAAAACGATTCTGGTGGAAGAAAAGAGAGATATATTCTTCGAGGAGATGTACAAGCAAGATGTGAATTGCCGAAATAGCGAAGGGAAAAAACCTGTTCTCCGAATAAAAGGTCGAGTTGGTAAAAAGGCATCTGTTTCGATGCCTGCTTCGGAGAATGAAGTGTAAAAAATGATCGCAGGGCTAGAGTGTTTGAACAAAACATTGATAGATGGGTTTAAGGAAATGAAGGAGAAGCTAGATGACCATGACATACGAATTAAAAACGTGGAGTTGTCTGTGAACAAGGGAAATGGAGGAGGCAGTTTGGTGTTGTATGATGAAAAGAGGAAAGAAGAAGAGTTGAAGAGGAAAGAAGAAGAAGAAGAGGAGAAGAGGAAAAAATAAGAAGAAGAGAAGAAGAAAGAAGAACAAGAAGAAGAGGAGAAGAAGAAAGAAGAAGAAGAGGAGAAGAAGAGGAAAGAAGAAGANAAGGAGAAGCTAGATGACCATGACATACGAATTAAAAACGTGGAGTTGTCTGTGAACAAGGGAAATGGAGGAGGCAGTTTGGTGTTGTATGATGAAAAGAGGAAAGAAGAAGAGTTGAAGAGGAAAGAAGAAGAAGAAGAGGAAAAAATAAGAAGAAGAGAAGAAGAAAGAAGAACAAGAAGAAGAGGAGAAGAAGAAAGAAGAACAAGAAGAAGAGGAGAAGAAGAAAGAAGAAGAAGAGGAGAAGAAGAGGAAAGAAGAAGAGGTGAAGAAACAGAGAGAAGAGGAGAAGAAGAAGAAGAGGAGAAGAAGAAGAAGAGAAAAGAAGAAGAGGAGAAGAAGAAGAAGAAGAAGCGAATTTGAAACAGAGAGAAGAGGAGAAGAAGAAGAAGAGGAAAGAGGAAGAAGAGGAAAGAAGAAGAAGAGGTGAAGAGGAAAGAAGAAGAGGAGAAGAGGAGAGAAAAAGAAGAAGACGAGAAGAAGACATAAGAAGAAGAAGAGGAGAAGAGGACAGAAGAAGAACATGAGAAGAAGAGGAGCAGAAGAGGACATAAGAAGAAGAAGAGGAGAAGAGGAAAGAAGAAGAGGAGCAGAAGAGGAAAGAAGAAGAAGAGGAGAAGAAGAGGAAAGCGATAGTGGACGACGCAACTAAGAAGGAGGATGAGGGGAAGAAGGACTGTGAGGAAGAGGTAGATGAGGAGATGAGTGATGAGGAAGATACAGAGGAAGAGACGAATCTCGAGGGAAAAGGGATTATAAGCCCTTATGAGTTCAGGGAGCGGAAGAAGACGAAGAAGAATTAAGTTCTCGTCTTGAAATATCTTTTTTATTTGTTTGGACAAAAAAACTTGAGTTATCTATCTTATGTATTTTGAACTATGCTATGTTATTGTGAATCTGGGCTATAGTTGTCCGTCAGTATTACCTGTTATACTAAGGTTATATTAGGGACAACTAGGTTATATTAGGGACAACTATGCAATGTTTTGGAATGACTGAAAATTATTAGGGACAACTAGGTTATATTAGGAACAACGAAGTCTATTACAATACGAAGACTTTTTGGAAAGACTGAAAATTAAAGGATCTTCATCCGCATTAAGACAGTACAACGAACACAAATAACATGGTTCTCTTCTACTTAAACAAGTAGAAACCTGCAGCAACAAACATAATTAGACCCGCAAGACCCTACAGTAACTCCTTCAACTTTGTAGTCTCATAAACATTGTTCTGCATCTGCACACGCATTGTCTCCAAATTTGTATCATCTGCACACGCATTGACACGGGCAACCCCAATTCTGGCAACGCTTTGAATCTTCTTTGCCTGCTCTTCAATCCGCAGCTGTAGGAGAGTTAGTTCCTCCTCAGCAGCGTGATCCCACCATTTCCGAATGTGATAGCCACCATCCTACACATAAAGCCCACGATATCGCATCACAAAATCCAGAAATTAAAATGGGGAGCAGTCAAAATCACAAATGTGAAGATTCTGACATCACGATCCCGACAGGTAAAGAATCTCCTCCTTGGGTCGGTTTCTATCTCAGATGTCTGCACAATCACTTGTCCACCACAGGAACAAGTAATCGGAATTCCAAATTCACCATCAGCTCTGCAACAACCACTACTAAAAGTTGCTCTGGAGGAAGACTCTTGACTGTAGCTGAAAGTTCCCATATCACTGTATAAAAACGAAAAACTTTCTCATCCATCGCATACCCTAGATCTAGTAATCCATATATCACGAACCTACACATAAAACCCATAAATCACTTACTTTTCTGGATTGTTCTGACTGAATCTGGGACTCTTCGAATCCCCGAATCTCTCTAGTTTTTTTTTTCCTTTTTTCGAAGGTAGAAATGGAAAAAAACTATTCTACCATTTTAGACTGCTTTTAGCGATTAGACCCATTTTGGAGGGAAAACGAAAATCTAAAAAATTAAAAATGGAGGGAAAAATATAACATAGTTATACTTTGTAATTGTATAGTTGTTCCAGCTTTCAAACAATTGTACTTTGGGAATATTTTACTTATATTAGTATTACCGTGAATTAAAGTAAAATTTGTTGGTTGTACCAATAACATTTGGTATCTTAAGTACATTTCATTTGTTTTCATGCAATAATGTCTTAAATCACATTTTCCGTATCTTTTTCATTATAAGGTGGTTAAAGTTAACAAAGTCATCATAAAAGTATAAGGTGTTTGATGGGAAAACAAGAATATGATAAAAACCATTATCCAAAAAAAAACTTTTGTTTAAGTTATATCAATTTATTACTTGTGTATGAAAATAAAAATTGATTTTTCGTTTTAAAAAAAACTAATTTCGTTATTTTAAAAAAAAAATGAACATAGTTGTACCATTACGAAAATCAGTTTATGTAGTTGTACAAAACAAATAGTATCAAAAAATTACATATACAAACACAAATTACAAAGTAGACTTAATTGTGATGAATTTGAAACATATTCTGAAAATTCTTAGTTTCTCCAGTTGTACTATATTGTCAACAGTTGTACTAAATCGCAAACAGTAGTTCTTAGTTGTTCCAGTGATACTTAAAAGAAGAGAAAATAGTGTCTGGAATGGAATTCCATCAAACAGTAGTTCTTAGTTGTTCCAGTGATACACAAATACAACACAAATTAGATCGTAGCGTTGGAATTTGAACAATTAAACCATGTTTGTTGAAAGTTCTGGCATGGCACCCTCTTATTTCCCTGGCGATGTTCTCCAGTCGATGTAAATCTTTTTTTTTTCCTTCTTCCCCTTCGTTTGGGGAACTTCGGAGGTAAGCATATCAATTCTTGTGTTTCAGCCGGAATAATCCACTGAGACCTTTGCGCCACTGGATAAATCGTCCACACATACGCCAACACCCACTGCTCCAACCAATAATATCTTAAGCACAGTTCATGATATTGGATATCCCTAGGTCTATCTTTTTGCGTTGACAATTTAATCACCGCGGCTAATGCATGGACACAAGGATACTTGTCTATGTCAAAAAGCTTGCAATCGCAAGTTTTCTTTAACAGGACCACCACATAACCCATTCCATCTTTTCCGTCGACTTTGTACTCTAACTGGAAACTGTTTAGCTCACCACATGAAGTTTCGACGCGAGAACACATCTGTTGTGCAATACGTTCTCCACATAAGGCACCAGTTTCTGTGTCTCTGAACTAGATGCAGATTCTATCCTATGTTTGTTAAACCATTCACTAAATTTGGCAACAATCTCATCGATCATATGTAATATCGAGTACTTCCTTGCATCCTTAAAAACACCGTTTATCGACTCTACACTATTGTTGGTGTCTATGTTGTACCTTTCTCCAGGAAAAGAGCACCTTGCCCATTTTTTCTCGCTGTTGATGGTCTCTTGGTTATTTTCAAGATATTTGACTGCGCTAGGATACTTTTCTTTAAATTCAGCAAACTTTTGCAAAAACTCACCCTCTGTGTACATCCTTACGCATTCCCTGAATTTCCCAGCAACTTTATCTTTGTTGACATGATAAAAATGGGATTTCACATTCTGCGACATATGATAGATACAAAAGCCATGTTGAGAGCTCGGGTACACTACAGCTATCGCTTTGATCATGCTTTGATGCCTGTCAGTAACAAAAACCAACTCAGCACCAAAAACTAGCGCACCGTTATAACCAGCCTTTAGGAAAGTTGCATCCACAATGATCACTTTCCTCATTCCTTGAAACCCTTCGATGCAAGCTTCCAGAGCGATTTTTTAAACCTCTGTTCTTCATCCAATTCCAATCTTGTTTTGGTACCAGGATTCGCCTGCTCTAGCATGTACAAATAACAAGGCAGCAACTTGAAACTCTCTTCTGGACTACCACGCACTTCATTAATAGCTAGATGTTTCCCTCTCCATGCGGTAGAATATGACACTGACACACCTACATTTGTTTGAACCAGACCCATGAGAGCCTTAGGAGTTGGGGTCTGTAACTGACCTGGATAAACTTCCTTCAAAACATATGCAACTAATCGCTTTGTACCTCTCGTACTACGGTAGCTGGTTATCGCCCGAGAGCATGTATACATCTTATTGTATATAGTAACTTTGAAACATGTTGAATTTAAACCCTTCGCATCTCGTAAATACCAGGAACAACCTTCTCCTTCAGCACCGCATTTTACCACCCATCGAGTCTTATCCGAATTTCTTAAACTGATCCCAAAACAATTTTCATGTGAAGCTCTCCGAACTAAATCTATCACTGTCTTCTTAGAATCAAATTCTTGATTTAATTCCAGACCTGTACCATCTTCCCATGCCTCTACAGGCTGACTTCCTTCTAATGCAGGACGTGGAAGCTCATCATATTCAACTATCGCACACTTATCCAGAGTGTCATCAACACTGTTATCAACACTGTACTCAACACCTTCATCAACACTATACTCAACACCGTCATCAACACTGTTCTCACCATCTCCAATACCAACATCTTCCATAGGCTCTTGATATAGTTCTTTTGCTCCCTCATCTCTAGCGTGAGCAATTATGGCACTAGCATTAACACCATAATTCACACCAAATGAACTATATCCACATTTCAAAAGATCTTCTATGACCTCTGAAACGACCGTACCTTTTTTTTTTTTAAACAGAAATAATTAAACAACACAAGAACGAGTTCTACAGCTTACACAAGCTAACGGTTTTATCACAGTAAAAGCAACAACAACAACAACAACAAAACCCCGGGTCCTAATCATCCCCTCTTCACTGCCTCGATTCCACGATCACGCCTTATCTTTACCTGCATCGACAAAAGTGATGCATCAACATTTGGCTAACCAAATGCTGAGTGAGATTGATCCTCCCAACAACAGGCTAACAACAAGCACAACAATCAGCAATTAACAATACGAAGAATTAATTAACACCAATTAAAACTTCCAGCACAATTAGTAATTCAACTCCATGAAAAACTAACCCAACGCCTAGCAATTCTACTCCAAGAAAAGCTAAACACACAGCCTGAAAAGTAAACACACAACACGCTTTCAAGGCACAACTAACAACTGGTATCGACCGATACACCCCTGGCATCGATCGATACTAAAACACAAGTCTACCGACAGGAGACTAGTATCGACCGATACACCCCTGGTATCGATCGATACTCCCCTACAACTCACAACCTTCACGCGAATTCTAACCAAGAAACGCCACAAACTCATCAATCAAACTTCACACAAGCTTAATTGCTAACCTTTGGTCACAACTCACCTTAGATAGGATGTATCTAGCTCTAGAATGACTTCCCCGAGCTCAAGATCGACCTCCCTCTCACGCCAAAACCAAGGTCTTCCAACCTCTTCTTCAAGCTTCTCCCCAAGCTCAAACCCTCTTGATCTCGCAAGATCCAAGCTTCACCAAGCTCTTCCTTCCCTTTCTCTCTCTCTCTCTCTCTCTCACGCAATACCAACTTCTTTTTCCCAGAAAAGGTTCATCCTTCCGCGTAAGAAGAGAAGAAGAAGATAATAAGGAACTTTCCTTTCCAAAACGATTAAGACACCCGCACGGTATTGATCCATACAGTATGGTATCGATCGATGCACCCCGGACTGGTATCGACCGATACTCACCTAGTATCGATCGATACTACCCCCGGAACAAACCCGAATTAATTATTTCACCCCAATAATCAATTCTTCCGGAACGCAGGCGTTACAATTCTCCCCTACTAACATAGATTCGACCTCGAATCTTCGTTACCGTTCATCTCCCATGAACCGTTCATCTCCAAAGAACCTTAATCGTCGCAACGATGACATAAACCTTGGCCAACCCGGCCATCTCAACAGTCACACGAGGTCCAAAACCAACCTTCGAGGTTTCCCACTCAGTCCCTATGCTTATGACACCGCGGCATCATATGTACTTATTGCTCAAACACAAGCCAAACCCCATCACTCAAGACACCGCAGCATCTCCGAGTTCTGAGCATCTGCCATATCCCGCACTATATTCACCATACCTCGCAAGGTATCAACCATACCACAGCACCCAAGACACCGCAGCATCTCCGAGTTCTGGGTATCTGCCGTACCACTCCACTTGGTAATATAACTTGTAAGAGTCTCGATACCCCATACCACTCAATTCTAGGCAATATATCCTACGTCTAGGACATACTCCTTACGAATCCACGGTATCACGTATCACTCTAGGCTATAAACCTCCCGAGCCTGGGTACATCGCCAGTCACACTCTCAAGACACACAGTCCTGCGAGCTATCGGCAACAGAGGAACTAGTCCTCTCAACGAGCAATAAGTCACACATCTATAAGCATCTCGACTGAACTACCTCCCGTGAACCGTGTAAATCCTCGCAAGGCAACACCGGCATCACCCATATTCCGTACCCAGAATATCTGCCGTGCATAACCAATAACCAGGCCATCGCACCGCCCTTGCACACCTTCCAGTGTCGGCTCGCTTTAGAAAAACTTGTCAAGACAACTATGACTAGGCTACCTCTAGCACCCAACAACTCTCTGCAGTAGGTCATCAGTACAAACGTAATAAAACAAACAAGTACCATACGCCTGCAATCCGACCCACCACATAGAACCGCTAAGTGAAATAACCCGGTCTCGTCACTTGACTCATTTTCCCGAACAAGCTTAACTGAAAACATGCAACGCTCACAACAGCAATAAGAACATCCATCTTATTACTCTCTCGCATTAACGCTTTTTACCCCAAACGTAATGCGAAACCGTGACTCCCAAAGTCACCAATAATAAGAAATACTCATCTTATTATACATCATAATGTAACATCGTTATACACAACGGAATACAAAATGAAACACACATAGCATACAGCTATAACCAAAACTGGAACCTCTCGATGGAACTCAAGCCGCAGCTTGCTTCTGGAACCACTTCCGGAACCTCGCTTCCATCCTAGCCTCTAGCTCCCAAGTTTCCTCCTGTACCCCGTCACAGTCCCACAGAACTCGCATCATCGGAGTCATCTTTCGACGAAGCTCCTTGACCCTCCGCTCGAGAACTCTCAAAGGTCTCGCCTCAACGGTCATATTGGGCTGGAGATCTGACGGAATCTCAGCCAATACCTCGTCACCCCTACACAAACACTTCTTCAGCATCGACACATGGAAGACCTTATGAAATGCTTGCATAGCCGCGGGTAACTCCAACCGATACGCTACCGGTCCAACACGCTCTACAATCCGGAACGGCCCCATATACCTCGGACTCAACTTAGTCGCAGTAATGGACCTGTTCGGACCTCTCAGTAAAGCCATCTTGAGATACACACTATCTCCCACCTCAAACACAAGCTCTTTCCGCCTCTTATCGGGATAACTCTTTTGCCGATCCTGGGCCTCTTTCATGTTCAGCTTCAAAACCCGGATTTTCTCCGTGGTTTCCTGAACAAAACTCGCACCCAAAGTGCTCCTCTCCCCCACTTGTGTCCAACACAAGAGGGTACGACATGGCCTCCCATACAGAGCCTCATATGGAGCCATCCCAATACTCGCCTGGTAGCTATTGTTATACGTAAACTCTACCAAGCTCAAGTGATCCACCCAGTGACCACCCCAATCCAGCACGCACATCCTCAACAAATCCTCCAGAGTCTGGATGGTCCGCTCGGACTGCCCATCTGTCTGAGGATGATACGCCGTGCTCAAGTGCACTTTCGTGCCCATCTCCGCCTGAAACGCATTCCAGAACTCCGATGTGAACTTAGGATCCCGATCCGAGACAATGCTCACCGGTACTCCGTACAGTCTCACAATCTCCTGCACGTACTTCCTAGCCAAAACCACCGCCCCATCGGTCTTCTTAATGGCCAGAAAACGCGCACACTTGGTCAATCGATCAACGATGACCCAAACAGCATCCTTGGTCCGAGAAACTGGTAAACCCACCACGAAATCCATCGTGATCATATCCCACTTCCACTCTGGAATGGGTAAACTCTGCAACAAACCACTCGGGACCTGGTGCTCCGCCTTCACTAACTGGCACACGTTGCACGACGCGACCCAGTTAGCAACATCCTTCTTCATCCCGACCCAATGATAATAGCGCTT
>PKMM01005580.1:0-42596 GCA_002933915.1 Eutrema heterophyllum | reverse complement strand
AAACGCCACAAACTCATCAATCAAACTTCACACAAGCTTAATTGCTAACCTTTGGTCACAACTCACCTTAGATAGGATGGATCTAGCTCTAGAATGACTTCCCCGAGCTCAAGATCGACCTCCCTCTCACGCCAAAACCAAGGTCTTCCAACCTCTTCTTCAAGCTTCTCCCCAAGCTCAAACCCTCTTGATCTCGCAAGATCCAAGCTTCACCAAGCTCTTCCTTCCCTTTCTCTCTCTCTCTCTCTCTCTCACGCAATACCAACTTCTTTTTCCCAGAAAAGGTTCATCCTTCCGCGTAAGAAGAGAAGAAGAAGATAATAAGGAACTTTCCTTTCCAAAACGATTAAGACACCCCGCACGGTATCGATCGATACAGTATGGTATCGATCGATGCACCCCGGACTGGTATCGACCGATACTCACCTAGTATCGATCGATACTACCCCCGGAACAAACACGAATTAATTATTTCATCCCAATAATCAATTCTTCCGGAACGCGGGCGTTACAACCTCTACATGCAAAACATTTCTACATAGCTATTTATCCACAACCGTTAGATAACCATAATCGTCTTCATCATCATAAATATATATAGGAAGACTGTCATTCACTAGCACCGGAAGGTAACTCAATTTCAGCTTTGTCATATATTCATCTACCTCAATCTTCCTACATAACCTATCGACTAACAACTTATACGTTATCTCCTATATAGATGATGCCCTAAACGTTATCGCGTACATGCACTTGTCTTTTGATTTCCATCGGAAATCATCACCATCACCGGCCGGTATTATATCTTCCAAAAGAGAAATTTATGACTGTGGAACGGTTGCTAATTGTCTCATGAAAAAACAATTAAAAATTTTAACAATTTATCTTAGTTTCCTAGTTATTCCAGTTATTCCACTTCTATAGTGAAACCCAGTTATTCCAGTTATTCCACTTCTATAGTGAAACCCAGTTGTTCCAGTTATGCCACTTTTATAGTAATACCCAGTTATTACAGTTATTCAACTTCTCTCAGTAATACCCAGTTGTTACCAGATCTGCAGCTTCGACATTTAGACCAAAATCTGCAATGAGGTCCTACGATTCGATACCATTCAACCAAACCTATGTCCTAATCGACCCAAAGAACGGATATGGTTACCAATCCCCAACCCAACCCAATGTCTATTCATTACGAACACCAAAATTTTCTTTTCTATTGAAATCCCTAAATTGCAAATACAAAAACGAAAGAAATCGTTTCTATATCAAAATCAAACACAGACCCCATATATTTAAGCTAAAACACATTTATAGGCCTAAAACTAACCTCAATTGAGATGAATCAGCTTCAATGGTGGTCATCGGCGACACACAAAGGGGAGCTCGAGGTCAAATACGAGGTGCGCGTCTCGCGGGGAGACGTCAGCGGCGTTTTTTTTTGTTTTTTGTTGTTTTTTTTTTAATTCAAAATTTTATTATTAAGGGAATTATTCATTAAGGGTGTAATTATAATTTACATAGAAAGAGGAGTAGATAGAATAAATGAGAGTATGGTAGAATAGTTTTATATATAGAAGAGTATTGTAGCAATAAGTCCCGATTAAAGGGCAGAAAAAACCCAAAATCAGGGACTTATTGCTCAAATACTTTTTTGGATCTAATTTTATTCAACCCTACTCTCACTTATTCTACATATTCTTCATTCATTCCTTCTTTATGAAAACCCCATTTTATCCTTAATGAAATCTAATTTAATATTAATGAAATCTAATTTAATATTAAATTTTTGAATTAAAAAAAATACAATTACTTAATTAAAAGAAAAAAAACTGGACCACATGGCGGACCCCACCGTCGTTGGCAATAACAAAAAGAGAGTCGGGACAACTGCATTACTAGGGACAACTGTGTAAAAAATTCATGAATTTTTTACACAGTTTCTCCTAGTAATGTCCTGACTCTCTCTAGTTTTTTTTCGATGGGAGAAATGGAAAAAAAACTATTCTACCCCCTTTTAGAGGGAAAATGAAAATCTAAAAGAATTTAAAATGGAGGGAAAAAAGTAAAATTTTAACATAGTAATACTTTCTAGTTGTATAGTTGTTCCCGCTTCCAAACAGTTGTACTTTGGAGATATTTTACTTATATTAGTATTACCGTGAATTAAAGTTAAATTTGTTGGTTGTACCGATAACATTTGGTACCTTAAGTACATTTTCAAAGTCTGTATGGAATAAAATTTGTTATATCACATTCCTTGACAATATCGCATCATAACGTGGGTAACAGTCACAAAATCTTCTTAAAAGTATAAGATATTGTATAAGAAAAGTATATGTATGGTAAACATGAATTTGAATAAATTGATATAACATTTATTAGTTACGCACAAAATATTCTTTTTGGATAATGGTTTTTTTTATCATATTCTTGTTTTTCCATCAAATACCTTATACTCTTATGATGATTTTGTTAATTTTAACCACCTTATAATGCAAAATATACGGAAAATGTGCTTTAAAACATATTATTGCATGAAAACATTGGAAATATACTTTTATTACCTTAAATCAAGTGTACAACTGAAACAAATTATTTTATAACAAGGTATTACTAATTATAAGTAAAAATCCCAAAAGTACAACTATTTGCATGCGAGCACAACTGTATTACTGGGGACGACTATGTGAAATTTTTTTGAATTTTTTATTAATATAATTGTCATGTGTCTAGAATTGCGACAACATGTGTTAAATGACGACGCCATATGTCAATTTTGACTTCATCACGTGTTAAATGAAAATTTTTATTTTTATTTTTTTAATTTATTTAAAATTTATTATTATCTAATTGTACAATGTAATATCAGTAATACCAAAACAAGTTTTAGCAAGTAATACTAGAAGTGGTCTCAGTTATTCGTAAGAGATCCAGTTGTACCTAATAAACACATAGTAATACCTAAGTTGTTCGTGATAAAACATAGTGATACATGATACACAGTAATACATATATACCCAAAAAAATTATCTGAGGATCCAACAAACCCCAATACTCGTGCAATTTGATAAAGACACTTATTAGTTTTGATGATGATGAAGAAAGAAAGTGGTTGTACAAGAATAAATCATTCATCTGTTGGATTCCTTCGAAATTGTAAAGTGAAGAAGCACCATAGAAAGCATTTGACCTCTTGGACTCTTCTCTTCTTCACACGTCCAAATCATCATCAATATATGACTTCTCTATTTGTAGAGCATGTAGCTCCAAGTTAAGCTCACCATTTCATAACAAATAAGTTGCCATAAACCAAATTAAAAATAAAAATCTTCATAAATTGATATATATATATATATATATATATATAATGAGGGTATTAGTCGGTGATCGGAAGACCCGACATCATGGCGGCGGCGAGGCGATTACGTACGCTCCAATCTCAGCCGGAGAACAAGGATGTGTGTCAACTGCTATCAGAAGAATCCGCAATGGGCGTCGGTTTCCTACAGCATCTTCATGTGCTTGGAGTGCTCCGGCAAGCACCGAGGCTTAAATGTTCACATCTCCTTCGTCCGATCCGTCACCATGGATTCGTGGTCCGAGATCCAGATCAACAAGATGGATGCCGGCAGCAACAAGCGGCTCAACAAATTCTTCGCGCAGTACGAGATCCCTAAGGAGAATGATATCGCCGCCAAGTACAATTTCAACGCCGCCTCCGTGTATCACGATCAGATCCAGGCTTTATCCAAGAGACGACAAGGAATCGATATGAGGCGGAGGGATGAACAAGAAGCCGCCGTTGTCACAGGGCAACATAAACAATGGCGGATGGGATAGTTGGGACACATATGATTCCTTCAGATCTTCAACCGATATGAAGCGTAACCAATCAGCGACTAATTTTAGGGCTTCGGGAGCTCGCGGTGCACCGGCGAAGTCGAAATCATTGGAGGATATCTACTCGCGGTCCCAGCTTGAGGCTTCCGCTGCGAACGAGGAGAGGGTTTCTGATGATGACAGAAAAAAAATTCGATTTTCGGTTTGCGATTTGGATATTTTCGATTTAAGGAATGGCAAAAAAAAAATTCAAAAATAAAATAATAGCTAGATCCGACCCGATTTTATCGGATCTCAACTTTATTCGATCCAAATTGTGGTTGGATCTATAATTATAGAGACTTTGATTAGGTTTTTTGGATTTTGTACCACTTTTTCGAATTAAAAAAAATCAAAAATAAATTGATTATTAGGAGAGGAGTATTTAGAATAAGTTTAGACCCAAAATAGTATTTCAGCGTTAAGTCCGATGAAAATCTTCTGTAATATATCTTGTTGAATTTTCCCGATTAATTATTCATACAGTAAATGTTTTTTCTCCAGTGTTGGAATTTCCTTTTGCTCTGATTTGAAAGGTTTCCTTTTTCAGAATTCCTAGCTCGAGCTCGTGTGTATATATATTTATAAACCCTCGATGCGTCTCTCTTGATCAATTAGAGACGATACACAATGTTGAAAAGACATGGCTGCTCGAGAGTGGAAGAGCTACCCCACGATGTTGTAGAGATCATCCTCGAGAGACTATCAGTGGAGTCTCTAGTGAAATTCAAGTCTGTATGCAAGAAGTGGAAATCGACAATCGAGTCGCATCGTTTCCAGGAAAGACAGTTGATCCGTCGTAGGCAATCACGGGGTGAAGATGTCCTTTTCGTGTCCCTTCGTGATTTAAGTAATAGTGGTGGTGGTGGTGGTGGTTATGAAGCTGGAATGAGGAGAATTGCCTGTGTGTTGGGGTCTTCAGTATTTCGTACGGTCTGGTATGCATCTCCCCCACCACTGGATGGCGTCGAAGCTTTCCACATTCCAGCTTTCAACAGCTCCGAAAACACAAGTATAATGAAGGATACTATGACGTCCCATGTCCTAAGGTTGGATTCGGTAAAGACAAGCTCAGGGGCACATACAAGCCAGTTTGGCTATATAATTCATCTGAATTTGGCCTAGACAACGTTACTACTTGTGAAGTTTTTGATTTTGGCACCAACGCTTGGAGGTACGTTCTCCCTGCTTCTCCTTATCGGATTATTTCTTACAATGAACCCATGTATTTAGATGGGTCACTTTATTGGCTCACTGAGTGTGAAGAAACCAAGGTATTATCTTTCCATCTTCACACCGAAACTTTTCAAGTCATCTTTAAAACTCCCTTTGACCAAGAAAGTGAGCCTGTCTTGTCCGTCCTTGATAACTGCTTGTGCATATCCGTGGTATTAGGAGATACTCATATCATATGACAAGATACTCATATCACTGATCGCTTATGTTAAGGAGCTATTTATGCATAGTGTATAATTCTCATTAACTCTCTTGTAATACCCTAGCATCTCACACGATGTATATATTCCTCCTTTGAGAGATAATAATAACAATTACTTCTATAATCTCTACATGGTATCAAGAGCAGAACGATCCTAAGATCTAAATTTTTCTTTTTTTCTTTTTTTCTTTTCCGAAATCCTCTTTCTCTTTTCACGATCCCAAAATCTCAGCCACCATGTCATCCTCCGACAACACTTCTCCCGCGTCGATCACTGAAACCATTTCAATCAACAATCACAATCTCCTCACCGTCAACATGTCTACCGTTTCAAAACTAACGGCGACCAACTACCTCATGTGGAAGATCCAAGTCCACGCGTTGCTTGACGGTTATGACCTTGCTGGTCACCTTGATGGATCTACCGTTGTCCCTGCCGCGACTCTCACCAACGGTGATGTCGTCGCTGTGAATCCCGCGTACACCCTTTGGAAACGCCAAGACAAGCTGATATTCAGCTCCCTCATCGGTGCCATCTCTTCCTCACTCCAACCAATTGTCTCTCGTGCAACAACATCCTCGGAGATCTGGAGTAAATTAGCTCTCACCTATGCACAGCCAAGCCGAGGTCACATCAAACAGTTGAAGACTCAACTCAAAAACTGGCGCAATGACAACAAAACCATTGACGTCTATCTCCAAGGGGTTACCACTCGACTTGATCAACTTGCGATTATGGGCAAGCCAATTGAACATGAAGATCAAATTGATCTGATTTTGGCGGGCCTACCCGACGAATACAAAACCGTTGTTGACCAGATTGAAGGCCGAGACACTCCACCAACGCTCACTGAGATCCACGAGCGTCTTCTCAACCATGAAGCCAAACTTCTCTCTATGGCTGATGCAATTCTGCCTCAAATTCCGGTGACCGCTAATGCTGTGCAGCATCGCAACACCAACACCAACTTCCGCAACCAAAATAGTTCCCGCAACAACAACAACAACAACAATTGGCAACACTCTTCCTCAACAACAAACTGGCCGAATTCGCAGCAACAAACTCGGTCTTATTCTCAAAGTCCAAGGCCATATCTTGGTCGCTGCCAGATCTGTGGGGTTCACGGGCACAGCGCCAAACGCTGCTCTCAACTCCAGACGTTTCAATCGATGGCACACCAACAGCAGCATAGCCCTTTCACACCATGGCAGCCACGAGCAAATCTAGCTGTCAATTCCCCACACTCCGCCAACAATTGGTTTCTCGACAGTGGCGCCACGCACCACATCACCTCCGACCTCCAAAATTTGTCTCTGCACCAGCCCTACAATGGTGGTGAGGATGTGATCATCGCAGATGGCTCCTCAATTCCGATCACGCATACGGGTTTCACTTCGTTTCCCACCAAATCTCGTGATTTAAACTTGCACAAAGTTTTATATGTCCCTGATATACACAAGAATTTAATATCAGTATATCGTTTGTGCAACACTAATCGTGTTTCCGTGGAATTTTTTCCTACATCCTTTCAGGTGAAGGATCTGAGCACGGGGGTCCCATTAATCCGCGGCAGAACTAAGAACGAGCTGTATGAATGGCCGCTCATAGACACTCAAGCTACTGCTCTGTTTGCGTCACCATGTTCTAAGGCTACTCTCTCCTCTTGGCACTCACGATTGGGGCATCCCTCGTCTTCAATTTTAAACACTGTTCTTTCTCATTTTTCCCTTCCTGTTTCAAATAAAAAGCAACAACCTTTGTCTTGCTCCAACTGCTTCATCAATAAAAGTCATAAACTTCCTTTTTCTCAATCTACTATTACCTCTTCTAGACCACTTGAATATGTCTATTCTGATGTCTGGAGTTCCCCAATCCTCTCTCTTGACAATTTCAAATATTATGTCATCTTTGTTGATCACCACACCCGTTATACATGGCTATATCCCCTGAAGCGAAAATCCCAAGTAAAAGACATGTTTATAGCTTTCAAAAATCTCGTCGAAAACCACTTTCAAACCAGAATCGGGAATTTCTATTCAGATAACGGAGGAGAGTTTGTAGCCTTACGAGATTACCTATCAACTCACGGTATCTCTCATCTCACGTCACCACCACATACTCCCGAGCACAATGGGATCTCCGAACGCAAGCATCGTCATATTGTTGAGACAGGACTTACACTTTTGTCTACTGCATCGGTCCCGAAAGTGTAATGGCCTTATGCTTTTGTTGTTGCGGTGTACCTTATAAATCGCTTGCCCACGCCGGTCTTAAATCTGCAGTCACCATATCAAAAGCTTTTTGGTGTGATTCCCAACTACGACAAGCTCCGAATTTTTGGATGCTCCTGTTATCCTTGGTTGCGGCCTTATAATCGCCACAAACTCGAAGATCGATCTCTTCATTGTGTGTTTTTGGGCTATTCCACCACGCAAAGTGCTTACTACTGTCTTCACATACCGACGGGTCGAGTCTACACTTCGAGACACGTTCAATTTGATGAACATTCGTTTCCCTTCGCCGTCACTGATTTGCGTGAGTCATTGGATGCCGAAGCAATCTCCACCGTCACGACTTGGCCGCTTCATTCTACAATTCCGATAGCCCAGACAGTTCTGCCGCCGGTACCCCCACGCTCGATTCCTCACCCAGTCTCGCCGTCACCTGCAATTGTGCCGCCGGCTAACTCCACGACATCTCAGGTATCTCCTCTCAACTCTAACTTACGCTTCTCTTCTCCCTCCTTTGAACCCACTGTTCCTTCTGAAAATGGGCCTCAAACCCAAGCCCAGCCAACTTTCCCTGAGCCCACTGCTCATACACAAAATGGGCTGCAACCCACGGCCCAGCAAACTACCATTGAAAACTTAGCCCAAACACACAATCCACTACCAACACAAACACAGCCCAACAATTCAGCTCATCCCCTTTCCCGTGACTTATCCCAAACACAAAATCCATTAGAAAATCAACCTCAACCAACATCCATTCATACAAATCCGCCTACAAACCCAGACTGCTCACACACGATCAACCACCATCCCATGTCAACTCGTGCCAAAGCTGGAATAATCAAACCGAATTCAAAGTATCTTCTCACCACTGCCACTAAATCCGCGTCAGATCCTGAACCTCGGACAGCCATTCAAGCGCTTAAGGATCCTCGATGGCGGAATGCGATGGGCTCCGAATACAATGCCCAGATTGGTAATCGGAGCTGGGATCTTGTTCCGCCACCACGACCATCAGTCACGGTCGTGGGTTGTAGATGGATCTTCACGAAGAAATACAATCCCGATGGATCACTCAGCCGATACAAAGCCCGCCTCGTCGCGAAGGGGTACAATCAGCGACCTGGCCTTGACTATGCTGAGACTTTTAGTCCGGTCATCAAGTCGACAACTATTCGAATTGTTCTTGGTGTTGCTGTTGATTCCTCATGGCCGATTCGACAATTAGACGTCAACAACGCCTTTCTGCAGGGAACATTAACGGATGAAGTTTACATGTCTCAGCCAGCTGGTTTTATTGATAAGGACAGGCCGCACTATGTATGCCGACTCCGGAAAGCAATTTACGGTCTTAAACAAGCTCCGCGTGCGTGGTACATTGAATTACGGACTTATCTTATTTCTGTTGGTTTTGTCAATTCGGTTTCAGATACATCTTTATTTATTCTCCGGAAAGGCAAGTCCATTATCTACATGCTTGTCTATGTTGATGACATTCTTGTCACTGGAAACGACGGTACTCTTTTGCAGCACACACTTGATGCTTTGGCAACGAGATTTTCTGTCAAGGATCATGAAGATCTCCATTACTTCCTGGGTATCGAGGCTAAGCGTGTTAAAGCTGGACTACACTTGAGCCAACGGAAATATATCAATGATCTTCTCTCTCGCACGAACATGCTCTCGGCGAAACCAGTAACGACTCCCATGGCTACATCACCTAAACTCTCTCTCCACTCAGGCACCAGACTTTCCGATCCCACTGAATACAGAGGTATCGTTGGAAGTCTTCAATATTTAGCGTTTACAAGACCGGATCTGTCCTATGCTGTTAATCGTCTATCTCAGTATATGCACGCCCCTACAACGGAACATTGGCAAGCTGTGAAACGTGTTCTTCGTTACTTAGCTGGCACATCCGATCATGGATTATTTCTTCGCAAAGGGAACAACACTACTCTCCATGCTTATTCCGATGCGGATTGGGCTGGCGACAGAGATGACTACGTATCCACTAATGGCTACATAGCTTATCTTGGCTCACATCCTCTCTCTTGGTCGTCAAAGAAACAGAAAGGCATTGCGCGCTCCTCGACAGAAGCTGAGTACAGGTCAGTAGCAAATACCGCATCTGAACTACAATGGATTTGTTCGTTATTGAGTGAATTGGGAATTACTCTATCACAGCCTCCCGTAATTTATTGTGATAATGTTGGAGCTACATATCTCTGTGCAAACCCCGTATTTCATTCAAGGATGAAACACATTGCATTGGATTATCATTTCATACGAAATCAGGTTCAAGGTGGAGCTCTTCTTGTTGTTCATGTCTCCACTCGCGATCAACTCGCAGATAGCTTGACGAAGCCTCTCTCACGTGCTGCATTTCACAATTTCTCAAGCAAGATTGGAGTAACAAGAGCACCTCCATCTTGAGGGGGCGTATTAGGAGATACTCATATCATATTACAAGATACTCATATCACTGATCGCTTATGTTAAGGAGCTATTTATGTATAGTGTATAATTCTCATTAACTCTCTTGTAATACCCTAGCATCTCACACGATGTATATATTCCTCCTTTGAGAGATAATAATAACCATCACTTCTATAATCTCTACAGAGCACATATTCAGGATTCGAGCTTTTCCGAATCAAAGAAAAAGATATTCCAATAGAGGTTCTTGAGCTTGACAACAAGAACGATAAGATCATTGATTTCGCTTGGGAGCCCAACGGTCACAGATTCGCCGTGATCCACGGTGACCAACTGAAGCCGGATGTCAGTTTCTACTCAATGNAATGGATTTGTTCGTTATTGAGTGAATTGGGAATTACTCTATCACAGCCTCCCGTAATTTATTGTGATAATGTTGGAGCTACATATCTCTGTGCAAACCCCGTATTTCATTCAAGGATGAAACACATTGCATTGGATTATCATTTCATACGAAATCAGGTTCAAGGTGGAGCTCTTCGTGTTGTTCATGTCTCCACTCGCGATCAACTCGCAGATAGCTTGACGAAGCCTCTCTCACGTGCTGCATTTCACAATGTCTCAAGCAAGATTGGAGTAACAAGAGCACCTCCATCTTGAGGGGGCGTATTAGGAGATACTCATATCATATGACAAGATACTCATATCACTGATCGCTTATGTTAAGGAGCTATTTATGCATAGTGTATAATTCTCATTAACTCTCTTGTAATACCCTAGCATCTCACACGATGTATATATTCCTCCTTTGAGAGATAATAATAACAATTACTTCTATAATCTCTACACGTGGAACACTGGCCCAACCGAGTCATATTGTCGTTAACTGGCAACAAGACATGGGAAAAAATGTTATCGATAGATCTCATCGATACTTCTTATTTGTTCGGGACACCCAGCTGCACAATCATACCAGTAGCAATTCTGGACAAGAATAAGTTACTACTTCGTGCTGATGGAATAATGAACCATATGCGATTACTGCTGATACATGATCTCCATACCAAATCTTTTGATTTATTCTACCGGCCTACCACCGTCGGATATTGTGTCCCTTGTTATTTCCAAAGTTTATTCACTGTTTAATTTATTTGTCTTTCTTTTCTTCTTACTCTACATTTTACGACCAACTTGTTTCCAAACACTTGGGATGTTGTGAGGAGTATGACGAGAGAGGTTGGTTTCAGTCGTACTAGGCACTAGGAGGATCGTCGTTGTTGCATTCTAAAGTTTTTGATGAAACCTTAATTGCCTTTCTATGCTTTTACTTTGTTTTGTTTTATTTTTTACTTTTTGTTGTTGATCACGATGACCCAGGTTTTTAGATAATGATTCATATAAAATATACCTAAGAAATTGTTTTTTTTTTTTTTTTATGGATTCTCAAATAAACAATTTAAGAAGAAAAAAAATCGAGAACTAAAATAATGGTGGAAAAGCTTCTTTGGTGATCAACGTAAAACAGAAGATTAAAACTCTCTTTAGTAATCAATACAATAAGATGGATTGATTCAAATAAAGTTAAGATGCTTTGTGATTGATATGAAACTAACCTATCATGAAATTTACCTATCAAAATCAAATTTTGGTTATCAACTGACACCTATCAGCAGACAGTTTCTTTGTGGGGCTACAATGGCCAATTGTGGTGGAAAGCTTCAGTTTTGTGGGGAGGAATAGCGGGTAGTGGCAATTGATAGCATCTCACAAAAAGTTTTAATAAAAAAATATCACTGAAATTGGTAATAAAAATAAATTAACTGCGCTATAACTATTCTATATTTTTTGACAAAATATAAACAAATAAGTAATTCAATACAAGATAATCCCCAAAATCTGGAAATGTATTTTTAATCAATATAAATTTTCTTTTGCAATAAAAGATATTTGCGAGATATATGGAGATATTTGCAACTTAAATTTGTTGGTCATCATATAATTTACTCATGTTTCGTTAATTATCATACCCATATTGATAACTTATTACTTTTATTTCACTACAAGAATATTAGGTTTTAATAGCATAATAAGATAGCGGTTTATGTGTTTTTGCTATGATTAACTTACCCCTAAGTTTTTTATAGCGTTTCTAAATTTATAAACGCTACGATATGTATACTCCCGTTTATTTTTAACCAAGTGTCCGCCCTAAGTGAAATTTTGGCGTTGGAAATTTCTTATTGCTAACCTAAACACTAACACAATTTTTTACCAATTTAACATCAAACTTTGGCGTTGGAAATTTCTACCAATTTAACATCTAACTACTCTACTAATTTGTTTTAATAAATGTACAATTACACACAAAATATATCTTCATTTTGGTTTCTCTAACATGACTGTATAACATTCGAATTTACTGTTTTTTTCTTTCACAACCATGAAACATTATAAATATATATATGAATCATATTATACAATTACACATTTATTCAATAATTTTTTTAAAAAGATACTTTTCGGGCCTCCTCGTCAGCCTAGATCCGAGCCTTCGTCTCTGGAATGGGCCGGAGATGGGCTTGGGTTCGATGGGCTGGAAGGCTTGTTGTAATGAGACCCGGGGCTGTTCATGAGCACGCCTTGGGGTACGCTCGTGGCACTCCGGGGTTGAATAGGCCGAGGACTGTCTAGGTTGCTGGACTGAGGGTGTGCTGGAAATCGTCGTAGAGCAAGGTTCGCTGTAGAGGGTTCTTGTGGAATGGAGCTGCTTTGCTTGTTTCATCAACACCATTCAGCAACCCACTATTTTAGAAATGTTTAGATGGGAAAAAAAAGATTGCAAGATGCATCCTAAACTGAGTGGACAGCATAACCACATGATGTCCTGCCATTTGTAAACGTTCAAAGAGGCTTCTTTGAAAAGAAAACTCAATCGCAACATCAAAGAACACCGTAGGAGGAAGTTGCATCGGATCTCCTCCTACCATGATTAACTTTTCTGTCGAGTTTAACAGTTTCACAGGGGGATTAGATTCGAGGGCTTTGAAGCCTGAGCTGCTTCATCGACTATAATCACATCAAACTTGTCTTCAAGTTGACGATCAACATTATGGGCAAACACTCTTTGCATTTGTACACAATCACAAGCACTTAAGGTTGCTGTAACGATCTCTGCTCCTTTAAGAAGACGCTGCTCCAAATCACATATGGGTACGTTTTTAACTTTTTCTCATCCTCAACAACTAAAGTGTTAAGACATAAACTGTCTGAAGCTTCACTCTTTCCAACCCTCACAATAACATGTTTCCTCTTCTTCCCATCCTCCCTATAAATGGCTGAAGTAATAATCTCGAGGTGATTTCGTCGGTTGCAACATTGGAATGAGCTGCAACCAAAACTCTAATACTAGATCCCCTTGCAAGCAACACACCTATAATGCCTATAATTGTCTTGGTTATACCAGTCCATGGAGGACCTTGAATTAGTGCTATCTTACAGTCACCAACAGCAACACTAATCGCCTTAGATTGGCTTGCATTATATTCTTTTTTGAGGCTTGTCCGTAGATCCTTCGGTAGTGAATGCGTATCGATTTCAGAAGGAAGCTTAGTTCCTAAGATAAAACCAAGTAGGGCAAAGGGAAGGTCTTTCACAGATAAGAGAGCTTCAACCTCTCTAATAACGGTGGTGAGGTCGAGAGTCCGGGTTACGTTCCAACAGCTATGTTCCTCCACTGTTTCCTCCAAACGTACCACATATGAATTTCGCTCATAATATTCCACCATTCCTAATAAACCAGGATTGTTTTGTTCTGGATGAGTGAACAAGATGAGATCATTCCGAGAGAGATATATCGTCTTTTGGACATGTGGTGTTAGAGAGACAAATCGTCTGTCCCCATGCTTTTGAACGGAGAAAATGCTTGAATGCTTTTGCTGCAAAGATGAACAAGCATTCTTCAGTTGTGCCTTTAGTTCTAGAAGAGCACATCACCACCTACCCGATTCAGCCTAGACGATTGCTACAAGACCATTCTGACAATAGATTTACATAAACTACAATTGGCAAAACCGGATACAAAAAACTGTCAACGCATTTCTCTGAAATTTGACTTCTAAGGAGTATCTGCAAATCCTCTGCGATAAATTTTTGAACATTGTGCATATATTGTGCAACTTATATGTGATATCACTATATTTTACATGATTTTTATATGGTTTTTACCTCGTTTTCTATTGGTTTTATGGCATATTAGGTAGTTTTAATGTATTTGTGGAGTCTTAATTCTAAATCAGGTCAACTAAGCAATGAACTGAAGGCATGGAAATTTGCATATACTCCTTAGGGGACTCAAATTTCGGAGGAATGAGTTGACAGTTTTTTGTAAATGGTTTTGCCAATTGTAGTTGATGTAAATCTATTGTCGGAATGGTGATGTTCTCTTACTGTCTAAGTCGGTGGATTTTTGAGCAGCTATGTCAGTAGTTTTCAGAAGAGGTGTTGTAGTTGATATCTCATGATGTTCTTCGTTTTGATGTCGAGCCAATTTATCGTCCCTGTCATCTCTGATATCAAAGAAAGTCAGATATCGGGTGATATGATATTCACATCATCCGAGAAGACTCATGTGCCTTGTTCAGCACAAACGAAGTCCATGATCAACTTGTCTATCCCAAAGACCACTTGGACTACATTCTCACCTCATCTAGAGCACTTCTCGAAGTTGAATCAGTCCAATCCGATTTCACGTCAGGAAGTTATTCAACTTTCAAATCAGGTAATTCTCGGCTTACATAATTTGGACCTACACATGTTCAAAAGAGGATTGCGACCAAACCATGAAGAATCAAGCTATGAACCGATTCATTCTGGAATTTTGATTCACCAGAGAAACCGGGAAAATTGGATTCACATCAAAACCGGTTCAGACGTAAAAGATTTGAATTTTACAAACCGATGGATCTGCTTTAGGCCCTATTGCACGTACAAGCCAAAGATCGTGTTGCAAAGCCCAGCTCAGTTACGATATCGACACAAACCCAATTGGAAAATCTTACTGGATCTCTTATGTTTCCAAAAAGCCCAAGATCAGAGGAAATGGCCAACGGATCACAAAGTTATTGCCCATTTTCCTAGATGGGTCGATCTGGTGCTATGCTTGAAGAGTTCAAGGCCCAATTCGTTTAGGAGCTTACAAACTTATGTTTGGCATTCTGGAACATATCTACTAAGCCCCAGAGGAGTTCTAAATCGTGGCCCAAGAGGAATAAACAAGGGAATGAAGATCAATGGTCATTTTCGAAGTCAAGGGAGTCTAAGGGTTATTCCACCTATGCTTTAATTCTAGTCTAAGTTAATTTTCAAGGTTCATTGTTTCTAGACACAACTCTTTTTCTTTATAAACACATGTAAGGTCTATGATCAAATAACAACCATCCTTTTATCTAAGTGATTTCTTTTCTAAAGTGAGAGTGATTCTTCTTTTGTTTATTTGAGAGTGATTCTCAAATGTCGATTTACTTGGTATGATTCCAAGTGATCAACCGGTCGATTCAAAAGGAGCTTCCATCCCCTTTTGCGTGGACCCTTCTACCGATTTGAAATCCTTGAGAGCGTTTGAGTGTGTCAAGCATTGAGAAATATCGAGAGTGATTCTCGCATCTCTTCCCATTGCACCACGAGTCTCTTCGGCCTAGCTAGAATCATCCCCCGCCTTGTTCATTTGGATCGTTTGCGGTTCAGTTGAGTCGAGGATTATCCCGTCACCATCCTTTGAGTCGATTCTTGGGCAATCTCGTATCACGTGGTATCAGAGCAAACTCAAAGCTTTTGGTAATTCAATCTCTTATCATATTCTAGTCTCTTCATCTTCTTACAAAAATAAAATAATATAATATGGTATCAATGGAAGCATTTCTGTCCGAGATGCAAAGAATGATGAGAACCGAGTTGGAGGTACTTCATCAAAGTCTAGATCGAGTCCAAGGCGTGGCACCAAGGAGACAGCCACGAGATTTGGTTGAAGGGAGAGAAGAAAACCGTTCAAGTCACCCAAGAGATGAAAGGGCAGAATACTCCTACCGTCGTGATGATATTGCATCACAACCAAGCCAAAGAAGACCTAAGAGAACGGAGGAAGACATGAGACAGCCCAGTTACAAGTCTGGATTGATCAAAAAGAGGTAAAATACTAAGGAAATCTTTGAGGAAAAATCCGAGGGAAAGTTCGAGGGAAACATTATCGAGACTGTCCCGAAGGAATTGTGCACCAAAGCGATTGAGGGAAATCATGGAGTCATATATTCCATGCTGATCAAGGAGAAGAAGCCAGATTCACCTCAACTTTTTCCAATCAAAGACTGTACAGTTTCGAGGTCGAAACTTCATCAAGTGGAGGGGGATGATATGATATTCACACCATCCGAGAAGACTCATGTGCCTTGTTCAGCACAAACGAAGTTCGTGACCAACTTGTCTATCCCAAAGACCACTTGAAATACATTCTAACCTCATCTAGAGCACTCCTCGAAGTTGAATCAGTCCAATCCAATTTCAGGTCAGAAAGTTATTCAACTTTCAAATCAGGTGATTCTCGGCTTACGCGATTTGGACCTACGCGTGTTCAAAAGAGGATTGCGACCAAACCAGGAAGAATCAAGCTATGAATCAATTTATTCTAGAATCTTGATTCATCAGAGAAACCGGGAAAATTGGATTCACATCAAAATCGGTTCATACGTAAAAGATATGAATTTTACAAACCGATGGATCTGCTTTAGGCCCTATTGCACGTATGAGCCAAAGATCGTGTTGCACAGCCCAGATCATGTACGATATCGACACCAAACCAATTGGAGAATCTTACTGGATCTCTTATGTTTCCAAAAAGCCCAAGATCAGAGGAAATGGCCAACGGATCACAAAGTTATCGTCCATTTGCCTAGATGGGTCAACCTGGTGCTATACTTGAAGAGTTCAAGGCCCAATTCGTTTAGGAGCTTACAAACTTATGTTTAGCATTCTGAAACATATCTACTAAGCCTATGAGGAGTTCTAAATAATGGCCCAAAAGGAATAAACAAGAGAATAAAGATTAATGGTCATATTCGAAGTCAAGAAGTGTAAGGGTTATTCAACCTATGCTTAATTTAAAAAAAATAAACATATTCAACGAAATTCTATGCATATTTAACGAATCTCTTAGACTTTTAAAATCAGCCATCTAAATCTCACTCCCAAAGTGTACTTGCAAATCAAGTATAATATATTCTATAAATTGAGGTTAAAGTTAATTATAAATAAACTTTATATTTATAATATTTTGTGTAACATCTCGTTTTAAAACAAACTTTATATTTATAATAATTTCATCAATCGATAAGATTTTACTAAACTTAATCTTCATATCTAAATCTTTGGAACAAACAAAATAACAGGAACACATTTTTTGAGTAGGATATCACGTGATGATATATCTTAGAGATTCGATTTTTAGTTTATTTGTAAGAAATTTAAATCAACTAACTCTATCTAAATCGTTAAAAACTTATATAGTAACATGAAAAATTTACTAACTTCAGATTCCATTGATTCTTGAGTTTCCAATTCCTCGTAAGCGATGCTTATTTCTCCATTGTTTTACAACGAAGGTATCGATCTTAAATCGTCCAGTATCTTGTTCTTAGTATGAAACTTTTATGATTTGAAACTCATATAGAACATACTCAACACAAAAGCTATTCAAGACTATAGAAAATAAATGAATTACGAAAAGAAATAGTTTAATTTGAATCATACTTAGAAAATAATCAATTCACGTCAATGATATCAATTCATCCGATTTATTTGGTTTCCATTTTAGAGATTTGATGCAAATAAAATTAATTAGGTAGATTTAGCTGCTTTGAATCTTATGTAGAAAATAAGTTGCTTCACGATCTTTTAAAATCATTTACATCGAAAAAAATGGAATTAATTTTGCCTAAATGTAGTAATTTTGATTAAGCCAAGACCAACCAAAAAACAGTGTTAGACCTTAAAGAGAAAACTCAACTCAAAGCCAGGGCATGAAAATTAATATCCACAGAAAAAAACAGCAAGAAGAATATCTATCAAAATTTGCAACACAATTTTTAAGTTCATACAAATAAAGCAGTCAAAAAATAGTTTGAAAAGAACACAAATCAACAGATAGGATTTGACAAAGCTTACGTTTCTTCTCGAGACGAAAAGGTAGGTCACCGTATATGAGCATCAAACTAAACCTCTTATCTAACCCCCTTCATCTTTTTGACTTCCACTAAAATATGAGTTAGAAAAACAAAGATTCACTCTTCATCGTACCAAATAAAACTCAGTAAATTAAAAAAAATCGACGGCCAAAAAAGATATTCAAAAATTATCCATATACTAAACAAACATAAACCATCTCTAGAGCTGAAAATCGGAACAAAAATCAAAGATATGAGGAAAGCGGAAAAGTAAGAAATGAGATTTCGATATTCAAACCTTGTAGACTGAATCACAATTCTTCAAAGAGAAAAACCAACTTCTATGTTCCTTCCTGGATCGGCGAGGTAAACCGCCGTGAGGTTTATATAATTGAAAAGCAAACAAATAAGCACAAATAAAAAATGTTAGAAAAAGTATCAATATTATTTGAGTTTTTTAAGAATATTTTTTATTTATGTTACTCGAGCTTCATGCCTTCGAGGTCTTTTTCCACGTTTATTAGAAAAAAACACACCTAATCCATCACTTGTCCGGATTGGGCACTCGACGTCACATGTTTTCAACACACAACTTGTAAAAGTATGAAAGTTCACAAATAATTGATCATACAAATATACATATTCACATAGATAATGAAAGGTTCATCAAATCCAGAAAATATGACTGCTAGTTATCGTAATATCATACCTCAATTTTGTCGATCAGTTCTGCAACTTCGTTAATGCAAACAAATTGTGTGCACCTTATCTCGAACCTGCAAAGGGCAAAAAAAAAAAAACAAAGTCGATTAAATCTCAACAAATTTTCAGGTTTGTGCGGATATTTATAGGAGAGGTTTAGGTTAGAGAAAATTAGGTTTATGTATTTAATTTTTTTTTTATAAAGTCAGTATCTTATCGAAATTATTGTTAAAAGATTTCAAATTTTTTTAAATTTATAGAAATTGAATTGGATTGGTTATGTGAATCATCCATATATGGAAAGCATTAAACTGAATTTTATTGTAATTCGATTGTTTACATGTGAATAATGTATTTATGGTATTTATGTATAACTTATGCCAACATTATTCGATTATTTCTGTTTATGAGTGAGAATATCTCGGAAATAAAAAGATTTACTTGGTGTGCATGATTATAGCATAATCAAATACCAATCTATTATAAATTTACAGAGTTTAAAAATAAATTGTAAAAATCATTGATTTTTCATTCAAATATATTAGGTAAAAATTCGCATTAATTGGCACCAGATTTGTTGGGACTATATGGTAATATTATTTGATTGTGAAAATATTTCCAAAAACCATTCTCAAATAATAATAGCACCAAAAATAGAATATTCTTTGAGTAAACAAAAATATTTTCCGAAATTGTTTAATTTTTTTAAATCGTATTTGTACGCACAAATGTTTTGTAATTTTATTTTCTCGAATTTGTGTGAAGTGGTATATAACATATTTTGTATGTTTGTAATCCTTGTTTATTAAAAAATATGAATTGTATCATAATATTCTCTAAACTCTTATGAAAATATAAATTAAAATTAATATTCTGTATTTAATTCAAAAAATATTCAAATTGCAGTTAAGGGATATCTTCTATAGTATATACAAATATAATATATTTATTTCCTTTTTAATTATTCCTATTGAATCTGCTTTTTTTGTTTAGATTTATTGTTATATTTTTTTGGTTTGAAACGATTTAGTGTTACAGTTTTTTAACAATTTTTAAAAACTTTAAAAAAAAAAATTGGAGTTAACATCAATTTGCTAAATGACTCAAAAGTAATAACGTCGGTTTGACCACCGACTTAACATCGCCCGACGTTAGATATTGGCCTCACTTAACCAAACAACGTTAAGTTTTACGTCTATAAAACAGTGACTATTGATAATTAAGAGGATTAGAGTCAGTTTCTTAACCGACGCCAACTCACGTCCAAATAGAAATTTAAAAGTCGGTTTAGTAAATGACGTCTTCCGCCGAATTTTTTGTAGTGCAAAAAGTAGTAAGATTTTTTTATTACACAAAAAGTTGTTTGTTCATTTAGACTCTTATTTAAAAATGCTTGGCCAAAATGTTTTAATAATAGTTCAAAATTATTGTTTTGAATGTGTGTATTTAAATAGTTTTAGTTTATTGAATAATTAATGTTTGGAAGTAGGGATAGCAAGGGAATTGAGAAAAAATTAAAGTTATTACTTGATTGTCGAATTAATGAGGTGTTGCCACGTAAGCAAAATAATTAGTTGTCAGAAAAAATGTGTTTGGCAATAGAGATAGTATGAGAGAAATTATGAATTAATAATTTAGGCAAATGCCAAATTTAATTGTGGTGCTGCCATGTGTACTTTTGTGCTTCCTCTTTAATATACTTTAGATGATACAAAAATATGAATTCACATCAATTAGATAATTGATGTATTTATTACTTTTTGTTGACATCATTTAGAAAATGATACAAAATTTATATCAATAAAATAACCGATGAAACGATTGGTGCTGTTACGGATGCGATTGGTCATGCGAATGAGATTCTTTTTGATCCTGAGAAATCGTTGTTGCATGAAGGAGTCCGATGTTTAGTGGTAATTGATTTGTCTCAGCCAGTGAGGGATATGAAATCAGTTATTTTCCGAAAGGAGCAACAGCGGTGGTGGAGATCGAATATGAGAAGATTCAGAAAAAATGTTTTCATTGCTTAAGATTGACGCATGAAAAGGAACGATGTCCACTTCTTCATGGACATGGAAACATGAATAATCAGACAAGTATGCGACAAGGTGAAACAAGAGTTTTACCGAAACAACATCATAAGAATTTGTCAGAGAAGTTGATGCCTCTACTCATGCCATCGATTCCCCCTGGTTTTGCGCAGTTGCCAAACGTAGTAGCTCCGGAAGTTTTCGAATAGATGAAACTTTATATGAATTGTGCTGATCATGCGGAGAAGATAATTCGGGAGTTCTGGATGAAGAAAGCGTTGGATGAATTATCATTGGATCATTTTGCTCAAAGATCCTTTCTTCATCTCGAACAACCGCCGATATAACTTGGGTAAAGCGAAAGGAAAAGTGACTGACCCCATTCCTGCAGAAAATGAAAGGAGAACATCAGAGGTAGATCTGGCTCAAGAAATCAGAATCAATGAAGCTCAACCATCAGGATTTGCTGAAATGGTTCGAAACTCTGGAACTATAGGTAACATAGATGAGGGTGGTTTGATCCCAACACATGCAGTCATCACTACAAGAAAACTGCCTATTTCCAATGAAATTTTACGAGGGTTTATAAATCGATGTAAACGCGTCGTAAATATTTGTTGTCGTAATTTAACGAATCCATTACCACGATATCAAAAATCGTCGTAAAATCGATGTAACTTTACATCATATTTACGACGAATATGACTTTCGCATATTACCTTGTAAACTCGATGTAATTTTACATCGATATTACATCGATTAGTAATTGATGTAAATTAACGACGATTTAACGTCGAATGTTTCCAGTTAGGTAGAACACGTTTTTTTAATAGGTTCACCTAATCATTTACATCGAAATATACGTCGTAAATCCGATGCAAATTCGTTGTAAATCCGTTGGTAATTCTGATTTTTTTTCTATAAATACATCATAACTTCAAACAAAAGTTTCAAAAAAAAAAAAAAACACTAATAAAAAAAAACACTATAAATCATTTTTTATAAAATGTCTATATACGATTTAGGAAGATGGATGTATACGCAAAATGATTAAGAGGGAGCATTGACAAAATAATTCAAAGAGGGGCTTGAAATATTCATGTATCAGGCCGGAAATATGCAAACAACCCTGAAAAGCGGTAAGATATTCTGTCCTTGTCGTAAATGCAAGAATACGAGATATATTTTTATTGAGACGGTGTGGAAGCATTTACTAAATAGAGGGTTTATGCCACAATATTATGTTTGGTATCAACATGGAGAGGGTTTTGAATGGAATCAAGTTGATCGTAGTAGTAATTATCAAGATCATGTAGATTTTGATGAATCAAATGATCAGGGTACTAGTTATCATCATGGTCAACATCAATTTGATCAGGGTCAAGATCATGATAGGATGCATGCCATGGTTACTGATGCATTTCATGAAACAAATGCTGATAATAGTGTTGAGGAACCCAACGTAGATGTGAAACGATTTTATGATATGCTAGACGCTGAAAATCAGACACTCTACGATGGATGTAGAGAAGGCCAGTCTAGATTGTCGTTAGCAGCTAGGATGATGACAATTAAAACTGATCATAACTTAGCTGAGGTTTGCATGGATGATTGGGCTGATCTTATTAAAGAATATTTGCCAGAGGATAATTTGGCTGCCGAAACATACTATGAGATACAAAAGTTGGTGTTTATCTTGGGTTGCCTTCTGAGATGATAGATGTATATGATGACAATTTTATGCTTTTTTGGAAAGATGATGATAAGTTGTAGGAATGTCGATTTTGCCAAAAACCGAGATTGAGGCAGCAAACTTCTGGGCGTAGTATGATACCGTACCAACGGATGTGGTATCTTCCTATAACTGATAGGTTGAAACGATTGTATCAATCTGAAAGGACAGCTGCATCAATGAGGTGGCATGCATAACATTCACAGAGAGAAGGAGAAGTGACTCACCCGTTATATGCAAAAGCTTGGAAACACTTTAACACGGTACACCCAGACTTTGCTAAATCTAAGCGAAATGTGTATCTTGGTCTTTGCACTGATGAATTTAGTCCATTCGGTATGTCTGGTAGGCAATATATTTTGTGGCCAATTATCGTAACGCCTTATAACCTTCCCCCAGATATGTGCATGCAAAGGAAATTTATATTCCATAATATTTTAGTCCCTGGTCTTAATCATCCAAAGAGGTCCCTTGATGTGTTTTTGCAGCCTCTCATACATGATTTGAAACAGTTGTGGTCTACAAGAGTTCGTACATATGACTATTCGAGTAAATTTTTTTTTACGATGCGTGCGGTGCTTATGTGGACAATAAGCGACTTCCCTGCATACGGAATGCTATCAGGTTGGACGACGCATGGGAGGTTATCTTGTCCTTATTGCCTCGATCGGACATATGCGTTTCAGCTGAAACATGGTCGAAAAACATGTTGGTTTGATTGTCACCGCCGTTTTCTACCAATCAACCATCCATATCGGATAAACAAACGGCTGTTTAGGAAGAACAAAATCGTGCGTGTCCCCCCACCAGTGTATCTATCTGGGGAAGTTCTAGAAGCGCAAATAGATCATTTTAGGGGACTAGTAATGGTGAATCGTGGGGGAAATTGGCACACTCCAGCTAATATGCTTTATGGATACGGGGTCAATCAAAATTGGCACAAGAAAAGCATTTTTTGGGAACTTCCATACTGGAAAGACCATCTGCTGAGACACAATCTTGATGTCATGCACATTGAGAAAAACGTTTTTGATAACATAATGCATACAGTGTTAAACGTGAAAGGAAGAACCAAAGACAGCGGAAAGTCCATGTTAGACTTGCCCGATATTTGCAACAGAAATGAGTTGCACATATTGAGCAATGAGAAATCACCAGTTCCTATATTTTGGTTGGGTGCAAAAGAAAAGGCATCGTTGATCAATTGAGTTTCATCTGACGTGAAGTTTCATGATGGGTACGTATCCAATCTTGCTAAATCTGTTGAGAAATGACAAAAGTTTTCAGGGATGAAGAGTCATGACTGCCACGTGTTTATGCAACAATTACTTCCTTTCGCATTTGCCGAACTCGTTCCAGGAAACGTTCATGAAGTAATTGGAGGTAAGATACATCATCATATATAAAATTGTTGATATTAATTATATATGTTCAAATATTACAATATATAATTTTGATTGTGCATGCATCAGAGCGTTTTTCCGCGATCTTAGTACACGGACGTTATCAGAAGATGTAATTGCACAGCTGGCTGCCAATATTTTAATATTGTCGTTCAATTTGGAGAAGATATTCCCCCCGGCGTTTTTTGATATTATGGAACATCTTCCTATTTATCTCCCTCACGAAGCAGAACTAGGCGGACCTGTTCAGTTTAGGTGGATGTACCCATTCGAGCGCTTCATGAAACATTTAAAGGGAAAGACAAAAAAACTAGCAAGGGTTGAAAGATCAATTGTTGCGGGAAGTTTAACAGAGGAAACTTCACACTTCACTTCATACTATTTCGCTACAAAAGTCTGCACACGCAAACGGGCTCCCCGACGATATGATGATGATAGTATGGGAAGAACTTATGCAATAGAGGGTGTCCCAGACATCTTCTCACCATTCGGTCGTCTTAGTGGAAAATTGAAGGAAGTTTGGTGGTCTAATGAGAATGACAGGCACATCGCACNATTTAGAATTTACATCGATTTACTTTTATATCGATTTACCAACGAATTTACATCTATATATTACGACGGATTGCCGATACAAAAATTCGATAATTCGATGTAAAATAGTCGTAATATTACAATGATATACCAACGATATACCGACGGGATAATTTTCGTCGTAATGTCGATGTAACGTTACGACGAATTTACGACAGATTTTTTACGACGAGTTTCCGACGATTTGTATATGTCCCAGTTTTTACGACGAATATCGAGTAACGACGAACAATTTACGACGATTCGGCAATCGTCGCTAATCCGTCCTGAAGCCTGTTTTACATCGATTATGTCCGTTGTAAAATGCATGTTTTCTTGTAGTGCATGATGCATACTCCCCATCACAAGATGACCTTCACAGATACAAGACATGGAGATAGAGAGGGATCTGGTTACTTCACTCCTCCAACAGACGCTGGTGGTTTTAGTATTGGTGTGGCAGAGGGCAGTTCATCGGGTACTAGCAGTAGGAGCAAAACATCTAAAAAGAAGACCCAATCATGGTCTAGGAAGAAACGTACCAATTTTGGCTCACTAGTTGTTGCAATTGTAGAGAAAGGAGATATCGAAAAGGAGTCTGATTAGCCGGCTAAAAGGAAAGCAATAGAGAACACAGAGGTGGCGTCTAAAATTTCAAAACAAGCTGACGGTTTGATGGTTCACTAGAAACCATCCAATTCTCAATGACGACAATCAGTTGGAACTGTCAAGGGTTGAGAAGCAACTTGACAGTTCGACGCCTAGAGGAAATTGTGCGTGAACATTTCTCGGGTTTTCTGTTTCTCCTAGAGACTAAAAACTCTAGTGATCACATGGTAAATTTGCAGAGATCGTCGGGTTACGATCACAATTTTTTGGTAAATCCAGTGGGTCTCAGTGGTGGATTGGCTCTGTTTTGGAAAGATTTGTATACGGTAGAGATCTTGGACTCCAATAATCGGATGATTGATACAAAAATCAGAAGTGGTATGCTTGAATTTTTCATCACTTTTGTCTATGGAGATCCAGTACAGAACCGCATGAGAGTAGTATGGGATATGATATCTGCTATTGGTGAAGATAGAGATGCGGCATGGTTCCTAGTAGGTGATTTTAATGAGATTATGAATAATCCAGAGAAGCTTGGTGGTCCAGCTCAAGCAGAAGCATCTTTTTCTCACTTTAGATCTTTTGTTCGAGACTGTCGAATCAAAGAAACTCCAAACTCCGGCAACAAGCTGTCACGGGCATGTATGAGGGAAATCATTGACGCAAATGGCGAGAAAGAGATTGTGTGGATTCAATGTAGACTGGACAAAGCTTTTGGGAATTCTGAATGGTTTCGTTTATTCCCGAAAACTCACACTGAATATCTGAAACAATGGGGCTCTGATCACATGCCGCTCCTAACGTGAATTACAGGAATTAAATACAGGAAGACGAGGAGGGAGATTCTGTTTTGATAAAAGATGGTGCTCGAAACCGGAAGCAACAAAGGTGATCCAAATAATTTGGAATATGAATTCCGGTAATAAAAAATTATCTGATTGAATTTCTGACTGTCGTAAAGAGTTGTCTAAATGGAAAAGAGGAGCGAATCTGAATTCCAAAGTGAAGATTCAAAGACTGAGCAAAGAGATTGACGCAAAAAGCTCTAAATGCAGGCCTGGTTTAGCGAAGATGCAGAGGCTAAAATCTGAACTGAGTTTAGCATCGCGTGAAGAAGAAATGTTAACAAAATAGCAAAGAATCATGGTTGACAGTTGGAGATCAAAACACCAATTTCTTTCATGGCAGTGTAAAAGCTCGCAGGATAAAGAACAATATTAACGCTCTTTTGGACAATAATGGTCATGAGCAATTTTCAGAGGAAGATAAATGGAATATTGCTGTGGACTATTTTTCTAGATTGTTTCGATCCTCAAATCCGGGTAATGCAAAGGAACTACTGCAGGGTATGGAAGAGAAAGGGAGCCCAAGAATGAACAAAGATTTGATCAAACTGGTCACAGCTACAGAGATTCGTAAGGCAGCTAAAGCGATAAAAGGCGATAGTGCACCAAGTGCTGATGGGATGACTGGAATTTTTTCCAGAAGTACTGGGACATTATAGGTGCTCAAGTGGTGCTGGAAGTACATAATTTTTTCGAAACTAGTTCCTTGCCGCAAGACTGGAACTTCACGCAAATATGTTTGCTTCTAAAGATTCAAAACTCCAATGCGATGACAGATTTACGGCCGATAAGTCTATGTTCAGTGGGCTTATAAAACTGTATCAAAGATCTTGCGCACAAGGTTTAAACGTATTTTGCCTAATTTGGTCTCACAAACCCAAGGATCATTTGTCGAAGGCCGTTTCTCAGACAACCTTTTGATTACCCATGAGATGATTCATGGATTGCGCACAAATCCGAGTTGTAAGGAGGAATTCATAGCAATCAAAACTGATATGTCCAAGGCCTACGATCGAGTGGAGTAGAACTTCTTGGAGGCGTTATTTCGGAGAATGGGCTTCGATCAAAAATGGATATGTTGGGTCATAGAATGTGTTCATTCTGTTTCGTACATAGTTTTACTCAACGATCAAACTCATGGTTATATTGAACCGGAGAGAGGAATCCGCCAAGGTGATCCTATTTCTCCTTTTCTTTTCATCTTGTGTGATGAGGCGCCTGTTCACGTCATGAAAAAGGATGAGAATGATGGAAGATTACCGGAATGAGTATCTCGAAGAATGGTCCATCGATACAACATCTTTTATTCGCCGATGACATCTTATTCCTTTGCCGTGCATCACTGGTTGAATGTTCAGAATTCCTTCGATGTCTTAAGTTGTATGGAGACGCCTCAGGTCAGGAAATAAACTTTCAGAAATTGGCAGTGACTTTTGGAGCAGATATCGACCCGATTATGCGTAGATTACTGGCTGAGTTACTCGGTGTAGAAAAATACGGAGGTGAAGGAAAATATTTGGGGCTTCCGGAATGTTTCAGTGGTTCGAAACAAAAATTGTTGGCATTTATCGGAGAGAAGCTTAACAAAAGATTACATGGATGGTTTGCCATAACGTTTTCCCTTGGAGGAAAGGTGGTCCTCTTGAAATCGATTGCAATGGCTTTACCGGTTTATGCGATGTCATGTTTTCGCCTTACCAAATTTCACCTTCAAAAGATCACAAGTGCGATGACAAGCTTATGGTGGAATGTTTGTGAAAAGAAACGTAAAATATATTGGGTCTCATGGAAAGATATGTGTAAATCCAAAGCAAAAGGTGGTCTTGGTTTAAGAGATTTGGGCGAATTCAACCAAGCGCTGCTAGCAAAGCAAGCATGGAAGATTTTCAATGAGCCATCATCGCTTATGTCTCGTATTTATAAAGGAAGGTATTTCGCTAATAAGAGATTTTTGGACAGTGGTAAAGGTTACCGCCCATCGTATGCGTGGAGAAGCATTAGTTGGGGCAGAGAACTTCTCAAACGAGGCTTTATTAAATCTATTGGCAACATAGCAAGTACAAGAATTTGGAGTGAGAAGTGGATAATGGAGGATAATCCTAGGAGACCTATGAATAGACAAAGATTGATAGACATTGATCTAGAGGTGTCGTATTTGATCTCCCAAGATGGTAAATGGCGAGAAGATAGAGTACATCATTTAGTTCCTCCAGCTAATGCTTCTCGGATTCTGAAGTTACCAATAGGACAAGATGAGGATAGATGGATTTGGGCATATACACATCACAATGTTTATACGGTTAAAAGTGGATTATGGTTCCCATCAAATCATCCGGTGATCCCTCAGGAACCGCCTTCTCCGAGAAAACAGAACAGAGTGAACTGAAACAGCGTATTTGGAAGATGAAAACTGAACCCAAAATTCATTTTTTCTGGTGGAGAACAGTATCAGGTACTTTGGCGGTGGCTGAACGTCTCTCAACTCGAGGGCTGAATGTTGATATGAGCTGTAAGTTATGCCATCAAGAATCGGAGTCGATTAATCATGTGCTTTCCTGTTGCACTATGGCTGATCAATTATTTGATTATGATTATATACCTAGTCCTACGGGAGGATTTTCAACCATTCTTGAAGAGAATATCGCTTATCTTCTGGATTTGATGGATGATCAGAATACATCGGAGATCACTAGAAGGAAGGTTTCATGGATTCTCTGGGCGGTGTGGAAAAATAGGAATGCTGTCATTTACGAAGGCAAACATGAAACGATTGCTGTGTTGACACATAGAGAAAACGACGATGCTCAAATTTGGAGAGATCTCAATCTTCCAACGCATATCGCTTTAATCAATTGTTTGATGATTGTTGGCATCCCCCTCCGTGTGGATACATTAAATGCAATGTCAATTCCAATTGGAGAAACTCAGCTCTGCATTGTGGAGGAGCCTGGTTAGCTAGATATGCGAATTGTGAGGTCTTGTTTCATGCTCAAGAAGCTTTTACTTGCTCTCCCAACAGAATCGTGGCGGAACTGAGAGGAGTAATTTGGGCGTTACAGAGCATTCGAGATTTACATCTCACGGGCGTGATAATTGCAATCGATTGTAAAGTGGCCTATGACGCAATCGCAAAACCAGTTGAATGGCCAAGATACCGTGTTCTGACTGAGCAAATCATCATCCATCGACAAAGCTTTGCTAGCTGCTCTTTCGAGCTTGAAACCATCAAAGCAAATCATGTCACTCGAGCAATCTCAAAGAGTGTCACACGAGATGGAAGGTTTCAATCATACCTTGCATAAGGGGGTCCGGCATGGCTCCATGATCAAATTCGGAGGGACGGTAATGTTAGCATCTAGATCACCTTTAAATTAGGGAGTGATGCTATGTTACGATCGTTGTTGTTTTTAACTTTTGTTCCTTGGAACCTGTTATTGCTTTGGTTTTATGAGCTATTATACTCAATAAATTCTTTTGACGGTAAAAAAAAAAACGATGCAAATAAATTTTCAATTAATTAATATGGGTGAATTGAGTATATATGAAAGGTTGACCATGTAATTAGGAAAATGATAATCGATAATGGCATATTAGTTCTCTCTCCTTACGTCGAGATTTCCTTCCCATTTTGACCCTAGAGCTGATGATGTCAGCAAATTTGGGTTACGCAATTAGCATTAAATGGACCGACAAGCGCATTAAATGTAAAGCAAAGCTGAGATTCACCTTGGGGAAGATTTGGGTGCGCCGCCTGCAACAGATTTGGTGAATCAGAATGTTTGTGTGGTTAATAACTAGCTAAATGAAAACCTACATCGGTAAAGCAAATAACAATTAAAAAACTGTTGGCTTCTCCATTTATGAGGCCGTAGTTATGTCTGCAACTCCAAAATAACATTCCTCTGCTTCTTTAATACTCAGAAAGTTGTCGTCATTGTATTAACTAAGGTGCCGTTGGGGTCTAGAAGAGAAGTTATCCTGATTCTAGAAGATGAGCAACGAAGTAAGTTATATTGATTGCTACGTTTGTTATCAACAAATTGATGTCTGCAATCCGTACTTATTGGTTGTACATGTAAATGTTATGGTCGTTATTGAAGTTATTTCTTCAACATTATCAACTAACCCCAAAATTCCCCTGCAGAAACTCCATCAATGTCTCTGATAGTTTGTGTAGTGCGTGGCGAGTGGCGGAAACAGAGTGATGGGAGATGGGATCACGAGCCGGACATAAACACTTTCAACTAGTCTGTGGTTCAGAAAGAAGGAGACACCTTTTGGGCCATGGAGGATGCTATCCGGGTGAGAATGAACATAGGTCCTCATCGTGAAATTGATATAACATACCAATGGCCACATTGAATGTTAGGGCCATATTGGAAAAAATCACCCCCGATCTATTTTTTCGATGATGAGGATGCAGCTTTATTCCTAGCCACTAGAGCCGACCTGTAGGAGGTGTTTCTGAGGGTTAGGGTTTGGGATACTACACATGAAAAGAACGTTAACTCTTTTCGTACTGTAATGGACTTAAACGATAATGACAGAGTTATCAGTGCCGCTGATATATTGGTTATCCAGTTTGGACCGGTAATGCAGTTAACAAGAATCTAAACTCAGTGCTAACTTGTGGCGAATCTTCGAGGAATAAAGGTAAAGGTAATACAGTTAGCCAGTTAACACCTGCTAAAATGTTGTTGTTTCCTCCTATTTTAGGTGATGTTAAACTGAATCGCTAACTTAGTTACCAAATGACCCGGCATGAGTAGTATCGGAAGAACAAACCAACCAATCTCGGCGAGAAGGTGGGGGGGGGGGCAGCCGGGTGAACTTCCCCGTAATATTTCAGAGCTTTGGCGATTCTTTCATGGACCTCCTGGCCCATTTGGTAGGGAAACATAAGACATCGTCGACAATGCCCTCACCCACATGACGGATGCGGTAGATCGTATGGATGTTGATGGAGTAACGGATGGCAGCAGGGTCCCTTTGGCATGCCGAGATGCCGGGTTGCAGCTAACTCTGGTAGATGCGTAAGTGGAAATAGATGGTGAGGTAAACGTTGTACCAACACAGCCAAGTATATTATCAGTGAGCCAATCATCGTCGTCAACATCGATCCCTCATTCAAAGAGTAGTTACTATTTCTCGCAAAAGAAACGTATGGATGCATGCGAGGAAGTCGAGTTGCGTATATCTCTAGTAGGTAAGGAACGAAATAACATCTACTAATGATCATAACACATCTAAACCATGATATCATGCCTAAGCATTAACTGTTGGACAGGTGAGGACCTGATAGATCGCTTATTTGCGGACCCCATTCCAGACCCGGTAGTGCTTGCGGCATTTCAAGATGGAAGAGGAAACCGTGATCGTGCCCGCGTTGTTGGCCCATTGGACAAGGGAAAGGGAGTTAGGACAGAAAGGGGAATTCAAAATGTTGAGATTGGGTCATCTTCGAGGACCCCGCCTCTTTCATTATCCTGTAATCCCGAGACGATGAATTACCCACTTCCATTATCCGGTAACCCAATGATATTTACCTATCAACCGAATGTTGATGGAGAAACGAGATTGGAACCAGCCTCGCACGATAGGGACGCCCCTCCATACTTTGACGATCCCATATAGGAAGGTATAGACTGCATTTGTTAACATTTATAGTTATAAACTTGCGTTAACATGTTTATGCAGCAACGTTGGGGTTCTTAGTGTTAATAAATTTAGCGGGTAATCATGATTGCTTAACAAAAAATGTTAACGTCGTTTATTAACACCATATGCGTTGGCGCGTGGGATCCTGGACGTTCATTACGAAGGGGATGATATATATGTTGGGTGAATATTGAAGACACATAATGACTGCAAGATAAAACTGGCTATACATGCAATTAACCGCAAGTTTCATTTCAAATAAGTCCAATTATGTCCCGAGAATATCATTGTGGTGTGCGTGGGGGTCTTCGTGTCCATGGAGAGTATACCCCGTGAGGATGGAGGACAGTGAACGTTACGAAATAAGGTCTGCCACCCTGCAACACACTTGTAGTGTGGATGTACGTGGTGATTTCCACCGCGTAGCCTCTACGGCGGTAATTGGGAATATGGTGCGAGAAAGTTATGGTCTAGGCGTGAAGGGATCGAGAGCATGTGATCTTCGCCGCCTGCTCTGTCAAAATTACAGTATCCACGTTAGTTACTGGAAAGCGTGGAGAGAAAATAGATAGCTATGGATAACGTTATGGGTAGCGCCGCATGAAGTTTTGCATTTATAGCACCTTATTTTGAGAAACTTCTGTCGACAAATCCAAACTCAGTGGTGTCCTTAGATGCCAAGACCAGTCCAACTGGTGTTGTGCGTTTCACATATCTATTCTTCTCGCGGTTATCGTTACATGCGAAAAGTTATCGTCATCGATGGTACGCATATAAGTGGCCATTATGGAGGTTGTCTAATCGCAGCAAGTGCGCATGACAGAAAGTTCCAGGTGTTTCCATTGGGATTTGCCATAGTTAACAGTGAGAACGATGACTCGTGGGAGTTGTTCATGCGGAAACTATGCGCCATAGTACCGAACGAGCATGATCTAGTTTTCGTCTCCGATCGCCACGCTTCAACATACGCTAGCATTCGAAAGGTAAGCGTCTATTAACCTAAAGTAGATCTAGGTTGTGGTCTCTCATATTTAACGTATAATGGTTATGTAATGGTCGTCGTTATTTTCCCATGTTAACTTTGTTAGATATCATCACATGCTAACATTGTTGGCGAAATATGAACATGTCTATCCAATGTCGTCCCACGGTGCCTNGCCCATTGGACAAGGGAGAGGGAGTTAGGACAGAAAGGAGAATTCAAAATGTTGAGATTGGGTCATCTTCGAGGACCCCGCCTCTTTCATTATCCGGTAATCCCGAGACGATGAATTACCCACTTTCATTATCCGGTAACCCAATGATATTTACCTATTGACCGAATGTTGATGGAGAAACGAGATTGGAACCAGCCTTGCACGATAGGGACGCCCCTCCATACTTTGACGATCCCATATAGGAAGATATAGGCTGCATTTGTTAACATTTATAGTTATAAACCTGCATTAACATGTTTATACAGCAACGTTGGGGGTTCTTAGTGTTAATAAATTTAGCGGGTAATCATGATTGCTTAACAAAAAATGTTAACGTCGTTTATTAACACCATATGCGTTGGCGCGTGGGATCCTGGACGTTCATTACAAAGGGGATGATATATATGTTGGGCGAATATTGAAGACACATGATGACTGCAAGATAAAACTGGTTATACATGCAATTAACCGCAAGTTTCATTTCAAATACGTCCAATTATGTCCCGAGAATATCATTGTGGTGTGCATGGGGGTCTTCATGTCCATGGAGAGTATACCCCGTGAGGATGGAGGACAGTGAACGTTACGAAATAAGGCCTGCCACCCAGCAACACACTTGTAGTGTGGACGTACGTGGTGATTTCCACCGCGTAGCCTCTACGGCGGTAATTGGGAATATGGTGCGAGAACGTTATGGTCTAGGCGTGAAGGGATCGAGAGCATGTGATCTTCGCCGCCTGCTCTGTTAAGATTACAGTATCCACGTTAGTTACTGGAAAGCGTGGAGAGAAAAGAGATAGCTATGGATAACGTTATGGGTAGCGCTGCATGAAGTTTGCATTGGTAGCACCTTATTTTGAGAAACTTCTGTTGACAAATCCAAACTCAGTGGTGTCCTTAGAGGCCAAGACCAGTCCAACTGGTGTTGTGCGTTTCAAATATCTATTCTTCTCGCGGTTATCGTTACATGCGAAAAGTTATCGTCATCGATGGTACGCATATAAGTGGTCGTTATGGAGGTTGTCTAATCGCAGCAAGTGCGCATGACAAAAAGTTCCAAGTGTTTCCATTGGGATTTGCCATAGTTAACAGTGAGAACGATGACTCGTGGGAGTGGTTCGTGCGGAAACTATGCGCCATAGTACCGGACGAGCATGATCTAGTTTCGTCTCCGATCGCCACGCTTCAACATATGCTAGCATTCGAAAGGTAAGCGTCTGTTAACCTAAAGTAGATCTAGGTTGTGGTCTCTCATATTTAACGTATAATGATTATGTAATGGTCGTCGTTATTTTCCCATGTTAACTTTGTTAGATATCATCACATGCTAACATTGTTGGCGAAATATGAACATGTCTATCCAATGTCTTCCCACGGTGCATGTGTGGTTCATCTCCAGCGAAATGTCGTCAACCTGTTCAAGTCCCAACATTTAAGCAACCTTGCCTCGCAGGCTATGCGTGCGTACCGCCTAAGTGAGTTTGACATTAATTTCGCCGAGATAAAAGCTATCAATAGTAAGTGCGCCGATTGTCTTGAACGGATTGGTTTCAAGCATTGGACAAGGTCTCACTCTGTTGGAGAGCGGTACAACGTCATGACAAGCAATATTTCAGAGGCTTTAAACAAAGTTATGACAATGTGTCGTGAATACCCAACCATTTTCATTCTAGAAACAATACGTACTACTCTTGTTTCTTGGTTTGCCCTTAGGAGGAAGTCTGCCAAAAACGAGGAAGATGTGGTCAATCCAAAGGTGAAAGAGCTGCTGATTGAAGGTTTCCATAAGTCGTCTGGTTATTTTTGTATGAAAATAGGTAATGTTTCGTCTAGGCTAATACTAACATTTTCATCTGCCGCTGCTAACAATGTCTTGCTACTTTGTTTAACGATTAAATGATGGATTGTATGAGGTGCATGATGAAGTTGACGGCGACGCTTACGCGGTGCATCTATGGGAGGAAACTTGCACTTGCAGGAAGTTTCAGCTTATACACATACTTTGTTGCCATGCCATAGTGGCAGCAACACGAGAAGGACTCCGTGTGGATAGTTTGGTTGATATTCACTATTCAACCGAGTATCGCAAGATGGCGTACATCGGACTTATAATGCCGGTCCCAGATATGGATCACCTAGCACCAAGTCATGACGATGTTGGCGGAGGGAAGGTGGAACCTCCGGCTGTTCGTCGTCCACCGGGAAGGCCGCGTAAGCAACGGATCTTATCTCGTGGAGAATTTAAGGTAACTATTAATTAACGTCTGTTAATTAGGCTATCGATATAAATATGTTAACTAGGTTGTCGATACACTAAAATTTAACTAGAGTATCGAATATATGGTTGCCACTAAAAGTAATTGTTACCGCTACCATTATTTGCAGCGTGTCTCAAGGAAAAAGTGCACACGCTGCCGCGGGCGTGGCCACAACTGTTCAACCTGCAAAGTCCCTTTGCCGGTATCCCTTTGCCGGTAATATAAATCAATTTCTATACCTTTTTGAAGCATAATGTAGATGGTGTTTTGATGTTTACGTTTGGGCATCCATTTTGCAGGTGTCTAGAAGCATGAATGGAGAAATGCTAGTGCACTTTTTTTTGTTAAATTATGACTACTTGCGTAGATGGTGAGGGATGATTATAGCCATCCCATGTTTTAAAAATATAAATAAATAATGTAGGTAGCTGTCCTCTTTTGATGCGTTTATAGTGACCGCTACGTAAGGGTAACAATGTTTTGCCTTGTATAAAATATTTGCCACCATCAGTGCAACAATCTTTAAGCCATAAATGAAACTTTGTTTCATAACACATATTCTCTCAAATTATTACTACGTTAAATGTTAACAGTGTTGTCTGTCGCATGATACAGTTATAGAAATTTACATGTCAAAAGTGAAAGTCGCATGTTTAAGTAATTTCAAAGTCAGTGTGGTTTCGAAAGCCCAAAATTGTATGAATTGGGATAACAAATTTCCACCGTCTTTATAATACCGGCATTCGATAAGTGTTACTAAATTATATTATCGGCTAACAAGAATTTGAACGTAAATAACCACATATAACCCACATTACGAAATAAAAATAAAAATACACAAGTTGGACGTTCCATGGCGTAGTCATTGCCACATAGGACCTTAACAGTTTCAGTGGCCCCAAAATAAAATGGCCTAGACGTTACAAGGGAGTGGACATTGCTGGATGGATTCAACGATGGTATGTCTCAATGAGGACCATCGTCGTTTTCTTGGTATCCATCTCCACCTTTGAAAGATCATACTCCAAACACGCATGCAACCAAAGATGGCATGGTCAAGCATTAGGAAAAAGGCACCCATACCGGAGTCATGGGTGGACGTCATGGGGAGCAATAGTAATTCGTTCAATCTCAAACTGAGTACTCGCCACTTGACTCATCTGGTTGTTTAGCGTCGCCTCTCTGAACAAATAAAGCAGCATGGCTGCTAGGGGCGGATTTCTGACACCATGGTAGCATCGGACCTTAGGTTGGCGTTGCAGTCGAGTACTAGAATCTTCGAGGATAACAAGTCAACCGCAAGGAACACTCAATGTTTGATGTCAAGGTTAAAGGGAAGGCAGAGGTAATCAACATCAGTGAATAATGTGGCGCAGTCAGCAACGTCCACTCCCTCGATTTTTTTGATGATGGCTTTGGAGAATTTAAATTCGCTCTTGTTAACAGCCTTGTTGAATTTTGGATACAACTTCGTTAGCAGTAACACGAACTTGGTATCCAGAACATCAACTTTGGGCTTGCGAGGATCGACCCTGAGCAGGTGCCTTTAGAGTCTACATAGAGCGTCCATTACCTGTGTGAGAAAACAAAGGTAATGGATTATGTAATACGTTATGAACATTTATTACGTATGAAGGGTACAATAAATAAAAATAGCATACCTTTGCAGACATTGATTTCTGCCGGATCAGTAAGTCGTTGATATCTTTGACCGTTAACTGAGTTGCCTCTCCGATAGAAATAGGCATGCTAATCATGATAACAATGTCAAATAAGTTATCATGCGGCACGAATTTTAGTGATTCAAATTATAGTCATTCGCTAACCAGGACTTAATGACCTTTTGGTATCGTACATGGACATCGTTATCGCGGGCGCAAGAGGGGGGCTGTGAGCTAAAATAGCCTTAATCCGTATGGATTTTTGATACGGGTTGAAATAATCCGCGGGGGCTTGCTTTTCCTCGTTCGTCCTGGCTCCAAATCATCCGCGGGCGCTTGTGTACCGTCTACGGCGGATGTAGTGTGATCATCCATTTGGTCTCTCATGGGTGAATCATGGGGATTCACATTTCCATCCTGAGAAATGCGCAATCATGGATATTAGGTAATATAACTAGCAGAAAAAGCGTTAACCTGGTTGTGGATAAAACTTACAAGGAGTCTTACCTTTGGTTCTTCGCTGGATACTAGCCTAGAGGAAGCTGATATGGGTGAATTGTCTAGATGGTCCTGTGTTAACAAAGAAAGTTAGCTGCTACATTTGGTAAGAACGACATTTGCTAGTTGTAATTGTTAATGAGGTGACACTGATACAATAGTAGGAAAATAAAAGATTAATTTGCTAAATTAGTTAGCAACTAATGCGTTAACTTGGTTATCGGCTAAATCACTAGGACTCTTACCTTTGGTTCTTCGTTGATTGATTTGGGTGGATTGTCTTGTGTTAACAATGAAAGTTAGTTGTTACACTTGATAACAAAGGCATTTCTTATAAATTCGTTAGCAAGTACAATGTTAACATGGTTGTACGGTTAATTTGCTAGGACTCTGACCTTTGGCTCTAAGCTAGGTACTTTTCCGGAGGGAGCTGATTTATGTGGATTTTTTGGAAGGACCTATGTTAACAATGAAAGTTAGCATTACAAATGTTAACCGTTTAATAAATTAACAATAAAAAAGCTAACACAATTAGTATTGTTTTTAACAATTGTAACTGCTAACTTGCATTGTTAACAAAGGACGTCGCAGTTATACATATACTGGAGAATATATGCCAATAATCATGTTGGAAAGTACTCAGAAAACAATATTCTTATCCATATTCTTACAACATTAAAAACAATTAATATTACCTCTTCTCTTGGAACTCCAACGACAGGTACATCATCTACCCCCTCCCTCTCTGGCTGGTACTCATCAATCCCCTCCCGATTAGGCAAACCCTCGTCAGAAACATGGGTGGTGAAAACACAATATTCTTCATTAGCCAAGATATAATTGCTTCGTTGACCCATTCTTATAAAATACATTCTCTGAAATGTGAGTTAGCAACCCAATTGTTAACTTTTAATACCTTGGTTTGGTTGTCCTCTTCGTTTCTAACCTCTTCACCATCATTTGTTGACGTTTTTTTTTAATGGCAAAGACTCTTACGGATCAGGTGTAATATATTAGTTAATGCAGTATGTGAACTAAGTATTTTCAAGGCGCGAGAACAACATCATATGCTGATGTGATGTTGTTGTGTAAACAAAGCTACTAAAACCGACTCATGACATCTTTGTCATCTGCTACTACTAAGACCTGTATTTGTCATTTGCGGCTCCAGTTAGATTTAACAGCCGTTCTGGGAAAAACCAGTCAAACGCCAAGATTGCCGACGAGGGTAGGATGGGATTTGTTCGGTTCGGTCTACTGTTCTCGGAATTCTAAAAGAAAATTGAAGAGTATAGAGATGAAGATATTTCTTAGAACAAATTTTGTTCTCCAGCAATGGAAGAAGAAACCCTAAAAGGAAAGACCTTTCAGTGTCCCCGCCTTTTCCCGGTTTCTTTTACTTTTTAATTTAAAAAAACAACATAATCTAGAGAGGATTTTAATACCTCTGACATGATTTTCGGAGGCCCACCAACTTCTTACGCAATCACCCTAATCGACATCTACTACCTTGCGCACAGGTGTAGGGATGTGTTAGCCTTTTCACGCCGAACAGAAGCGATCGCACAGTGCCACAATGTGTGACTTAATTTTGATGTTATTTAATAGTAGTTGGTGATAATACCCTAATTAATACTCCCTCTGTTTCAAAATATTAGATGTTTTGACTAAAAACATAAAGATTAAGAAATTAATTGTTCTTTAAAAAACAACTATTTAATATTTAATTTAAAACAACTAAACTAATTATAAAAAAGACTGCAGAATACAAATGGTTATAAAACACTAAACACATTTAAAATTTGCATTGAAAAGTGAAAATATCCTATATTTTGAAACAAAATAAAAACTCTAAAACATCTTATATTATGAAACAGAGGGAGTATNTTTTTTTAAATTATAAATTAATATTAAAATAATTTATAAATTTAAATATCAATTTTAAAAATTATTACACATATGAAAGTTGACAATAATTTAGTATCAATTGTTTACAAGTTACAAGTTGACACGGACGTGGAACCTACCGTTGTTAAATGCAATCATGGATCCCGTTGATGTTATCCTCATTCGGAGCATGCCAATAAGCATCAATTATAGACTGGATATTTTAGGATGGTACTTTACAAAAACAGGGAGATATACAGTTACATCAGGATATCGTATAGAACATGAATTCCCATATGGAGAGCAACTCCAATTTTATGGCCCATATGTAACTAAATTACAGGCACATGTATGGAAACTAAAATGTCCGCCGAACTTACGACATTTTATTTGGCAAGCTATAGCAGGATGTCTCTCGGTTTAGGCAAATCTGCAAACAAGGGGAATTAATTGTGATACACAATGTGCGCGTTGCGGAATAGAAGGGGAAACAATAAATCATGCCATGTTTGAGTGTCCTCCGGCTCTACAACTTGGGCTATCACTCCAATTCCTTCGCCTTTAGATGGATTTCCAACTTCATCGGTCTTCTCGAACTTTGATTATCTTTTATGGCAAATATATACCACAAGATGCTCAGTCTCAGATCTTTCCTTGGTTAATATGGTATATTTGGAAAGCAATAAATGATAAGGTTTTTTCAATGTGTATAGAACACCGCAAGAGATCCTAAAGCTTGTGGAGTATGAGGCAACTATATGGAATACATCACTATCTATCGATCAAATGTGAATTCACATAATACGGTTTTCACGGGGACTTATCCGAAATTTGAAGGCTTTTGGTGTTTTGTAGATGGCTCTTGGAAGGAGACTGATGCTTATTCAGGACTAGGTTGGCATTATATCCAAGAAGGGGGTGAATGAACGCAAAGATATAAGGAGCAAGGAATCTTCAAAGAAGTCTATTGCCATTACACGCAAAGATAAAAGCACTTATTTGGGCAATGCATTGTATGATTGCTACACAAAAGACGGTGATAAGGTTCGCAACAGACTGTTCCGAACTGGTGAAGATGGTGTCTGCACCAAACAAAAATGGCCTGCTTTCTCTCTACATCTGGAGGAATTCGAGAAAAGTAAGGAGGTTTTTTCTTTTTTTCTCTATCTCTCTCATCCCACGGGCAAAGAATACAGTGGCGGACAAACTAGCACGGAGTGCTCGAGTCTACCCTTCTGATATTTCGTATGTAAATTCGATGCCACCAGTTTTGATCTCTGAACCGTTCTAGGTGTCTTATTTGTTGACAAAAAAAAAGTTATATTAACTGATGTAATTTAGTATATGCTAGCAAAGAATGCGCGCATCCAAAAAACTATTTTTTTTTTTATAGGCATTTATGTTTTTTTTTTTTTTGGTAACTCAATGGTTAATCTCAGGCCCATGGAGAGGCCCAGACTAATCCCCTGGGGGGAAGGCAACCCACATATAGGCCCCTTCCCGGGTTTTCAAATGGGTCGTAAGCAAGGACCCATATCCGTGTGGGTGTCCAGAACAAATGTGTGTTAGTTTCGCATAGCAGGAGGATCGAACCCGGAACGTGGTTGCGTCCAAGACCCGTCCCCTACCACTTGACCACAAGCGTCCGGACAAGAAAACTATATTTTTATTTTATTTTATAGGCATTTATGTTCATTATTAGTTTAATGATAAAAAAATGATGATAGTTAACTATCTAGTCTGTAGAGCTTTCAACATCTTTCGTTCCTGGCAGTTTCTTTTGGCCATCTCGCAGTTCTCAAACTACTAAGTTATTTCATTGATGCATTATATGATTGGGGGCCAATATTTGCTGAAGCTTGCATGTCGACGATGTACTTCCTTCTCAGGTATTGTTTGTGGTTCCATCGAAAAATTCTAGGTGCCATGTGAATCACTTGCTTCCAGACTACACGTCTATTTTTCTGCAGGTGCTCGTTTGCTGTAGAAATGGAAGTGTTTATATTGGGAGATCGATGAGATCGACCTAAATCAAGCGATTGAGATTATGGAAATCACTAAGAAGGATCTGGAAGATTCAGATATATGCAAATATCTTAGAGTATATGGTAAGATCGACCATATCAAAATTATTGAAAACATAAAGATCAAGAAAAATATAGATATTTGCCAATATTTTAGTTTAGGAAATTTACCTTTATTAATAAATATATTAAAAAAAAAAAAATCATGGTAATCTATAGTCACATTGAGAACAAAAAACCAATTTATTTACATATATCGGACTTTCCCATAGCTTGACGAGAAACACAAATTCGAGAAAGCCCAATTATGTCTTCATGCGCCTCTTTCATCTTTCTTTTCCTTTTCTCCTTCGTCAGTAGCGTTAGAGCTTTTGCACAAGGTCCCCCCAATTTCATATACTCTATCAGTCCAAATACGACAACATTCTCTGGAAACAGCACTTTCTCTACCAATCTTAGAACCTAAGATATTTACATATATCTGAATCTTCTAGATCCTTCTTGGTGATTTCCATAATCTCAATTACTTGATTTAGGTTGATCTCATCGATCTCCCAATACCCTCCCGCAAGCTCATACGTCGTAACACGTGTGCGATTGAACAAATCTTCAAAATATCGGCGTTATACTCGGCCGTCGGGTCAAATCGGCTACAACACCCAGCCACTGGATCATCAACAACGCTTATACCCGGTCGTAAGGTCAAATCGGCTACAACACCCAGCCGCTGGGTTATCAACGACGTTTATACCCGATCGTAGGGTCAAATCGGTTCGATGGAAAATCCATCATGAACACCATAGTAGCTCGCGATTGCGAGATCGAAAAACAACTCGTGAGAACGAGAAGTCAAATCAAAGGAACATGTTAAACTCGCGAGGGCAAGAAAACATCATCATCACCACCAAACATGAACGAAACAATCCGAGGTTCATGCTCATAATCTAGTGCCTTATTTTTGAAGAAACTAGCATGTTTGCTAGCCAATATAAAATATTCTTGGCCAAACATTGGCAAGATCGATAAAAATAAACCATCATTGACATGGATATAACTCTTCTCCACGTCACCGTTGGTGTTGATGACACCAGCAAATCCATCGTCTCTTTGACTCTTCCAAGGTCTTTAAATGATTGTTTTGTGGAATTTGCTTCAGGAATCCGGGTGTCTCGTGTGGGAATACAATATCGGGGACCCGATCACAGCATATGCATACATCGATGAGAATCTGCATTTTGAATCGCATCAATTGATCGCATCGGACAGGTATTAACTACAAGAATAAGTACATATGAATGAGTTTACTTATCATGGAGGTATGA
>PKMM01005276.1:52073-82816 GCA_002933915.1 Eutrema heterophyllum | reverse complement strand
TGTTGATTTGCGACGAAATGAAATCGTCGCAAAAAATCGTTGCAAAATGCATGTTTTCTTGTAGTGTTACAAACTATAATATTAAGGTTATCAAAAGACAGAAGATAGAGCCCGATCCTGGTTTTATATTGTACATGAAGCATGGGCTTGAAGTCATAATTACTAAGAGATGTGCAGCTTGAAATTGATGTATATAATGCCTTAATTAATCCTTTCTCCGTTGTATTAAAATCTATAACAAAGCCTTCGTATATATCAGTAATGTAACGAAGCATATTTTTATATTGATGACATATATCTTTTTTTTTTTTTTAAATACAATTTCTTGCCCTCCGTTTAAAAGATTTCCGTTTTCTGTCTCTCCCGTGTTTGGTGCTTTTTATGATGATTTGTTTTTTTGTTAAGAATTCAAATTAAACAAATCTTGTGACATTTCGTTTTTGGGGGTGCATGAGGATTGGGATTTGGGGTGAGAGGGTGCATGAGTTATTTGATATTAGTGAAAGATAAAACTGCAGTTCTTCTGCATTTTAGGTAACAAAGCATGGTCGAGAAGATTTCATATTTTATTTATGATAAGGTTAAAAGCATTGATTTTTTACTTACATGACTATATAGGGGTGTCAAAACGTATAACCCAACCAAACCCAACCCAATAATCCAAAATGTCGTGTGTTAAATGGGGGTCAATCCAAACCGTTGGGTCAACCCAAACCGTTAAGCTAATGAGTTGGGTTGATCCCTTACCCAATAGTTTTAATAGGTTAAATAGTTAAAATAGTTTGACCCAATAACCCATTAAATATATCTTGATATATGATGAATTATATTTTTTGACAAGAAAATGCAGAATGATTTTTTTTTCCGGAAAATGCGGAATTACGTTTTTTAGTCGATAAATGTGAAATCACTTATTGGCAGAAAAACTGAAAAATCGAGGTTTTGGCGGAAAACTACGGAATCGCGTTTTCGACGGAAAAACACGGAATTGCGTTATTGGCCGGAAAATGCAAAATCACGTTTTTTGGCGAGAAAATACAGAATCACGTTTTTGGCGAGAAAACAGGACGAGGCTCATGAAATGACGTCTCATAGAATCAGAAGATCTACAAGGGAGACAAAACGAGACGAGGCTCTTGAAATGGCGTCGTTTCGACTCTATAACTAAAATTGTGGGTAATATGTAACAGAACCAAACCCAAACCGATAATCCAAACTGGGATATATACACAACGTAATTTTTAAAACGGTGTTGTATTGATCGTTGTAATTTTCTCTATCTATATTGATTAGATTTACTTTCAAACTGCTATTGAATAAGAAAACTTTAAGAAAATGGCAACAGATAACTTTTAAAAGGTGTTATTGATCTTGTTAGATTTTCACTTTTATGATCAAACACGTATTTCTATAAATTAAATTATATGTAGGTGAACGTGAATCAAAAATTAAAGAACTTAATTAAGGAAATAAGCTTTACATAAGACCCGAAAATGTAAAGTTCGCATTTTATGTGTGACCTCACAAATGTAAACTTAACAATGACAGACATTTTGTGTGTGAACTCATAAATGTGAACTTAACAATAACACATACACTGGTGTCTATAAAATATATAATTTGCGTGCAATAAGAAGCACATAGCTTGTGTGCAAAGAGAAACAGACATGATTATTATAAGATAATCTACTGACGGTACGAAGACGATGGAGAAGCTTGTTTTGGGACTTGCTGTCTTGGGCTTGGTGCTTTGCGTCGTGGCAGTGATTAGAGTATCAGGTTATCTTTGGAAAACATGGCCTAATTACTTTTTAAAGTGATGGATTAAATTGAGGTATGTGGATTATCTTCTTTTCTTACATTTATAGATATTTTCTTCAAAATAGATTACTTACTTTTAGTATCATGACAGTTTTGATCGATGCCACAAACGTATAGTGAACGAGGGAGAGGTGCAACTACTCGGAACCGTATAAACTAAAAGAACAACTTCTTTTCTACCATTTTTTTCTGTTTGGTTAAGAGAAATAAAAATACTTGTTGTTCTTATCAAAAATGTTTAACATTGTTGTGTTAAATTGTTTCTTTCAAAATTGTTTGCTATGAGCTTATGCTCTGTTTTGGTTTTGTTAAAACTCTGTTCCTATTTGATTTTATTAATGAAAACTCAGACGTTTAAAAAAAGAAGATTGAATATGAATATAAGTATATATATAAAGTCTGGATGATGGAATTAACCCATACATTGAATTTCAAATCTGGAAGTTGATTTTTATTTCTGTTTCACGAAATCACAAATTAAGCTAGCTTCCTTTTAAAAAAACATTTACTCAATTTCTATCCATGTCTAGCTATTTTCACCTAATGATCTACCTAACAAGAATTACTCCCTCGGTTAAAACTCTTCACACACTAACCTTTTTTTTTTTTAAATGACAAAAACGTACAAGACTCAAAATACATTTTAAAATTCTTAGCAAAACTGAAAAAAAACTAATTATAATAGGAGTACTGATGTGTGAATTTTTTGTCCATATCATAATTTTTTTTTGTTCTTGTTGCCATTTCAAATTTTCTATGCTTCATCATTTATTCTTATTTAATATTTTGGTGACCACTATTAAATAGTAAAAAAATTAGTAGAAATAATTAATGAAAACCCAAAACGTGGGACCCCTAAAAGACATTTTCAACACGCGGAAATTAGAAAAATTAAAGATAGAAAGAAAAAAAAAAAAAAAGGTAATAAATGTCTATGAGTAACTAACACCTGTCTCATCTCGTGTTCCAAGCTTCGAAAATTCCATCTGCTGTTTTTATTCGCCTGCACTATTCTTCTTCACGCCCTCTCAATTTCACAATTATAATTTTTTTTGTAAGATAATTTTTAATTTTGATTTTTGGGTATTACTGAAGAAGAAACACCAAACAAAGAGGCAACAACTCACTCACATCAATGCAGAAAGCGACAAAGGAAAAGGCGGAGAGAAAGTAAAAGGGTAGAAAAAAAAGAAGAAGAAAGATCAGATTTTTTTTTTTTTAATCATCGTGGATTGTTTGCTTTGCTTTGATTGCTTCGAATCGGAATAAGTCCGAAGAATTTCGAGGCGACCATGGCTGTCGGCTTCCTTATTTTCTCAGATTCTTCTTCTTCTTCTTTCCCGGAAAATCAAAGGTGCCTTCTTTTTTTCTTATCTCTCTGTTTCTCCCCATTTGTTTCTTGATCGTCCTTATTGCTTCAATTCGATATGCGGTTCGATCTAATTTAGGGTTTTTATTGTTTTACTGTCAATGTTTATCCCAATTTCGTTCTAAAATTTCGAGCTTTTGGAATACTGAACTGAGTTAGAGAACCCCTTAAAGTCCTCGATTTTCTCGCGGATTCGCTTTTTTTCTTTCTAGGGGGGTGAGTTTTAATTAAATGCTGAATTTGTGGTGACTGTCCTTTATCGAAAATCGTTCTTTAAATTGTTCAAGGATTTGATTTTTAGGAATTGGATCATACCATTTTGAAATTCCTCGAGATTTTGATCATAAAGTTGTGATTCTGTCAATGGCAGTAACTACTGATTTATATCGCATTAATTCGAATGTTTATTTCCTGTTTTTGTTACGTTTGATCCAAAATCTCGATCTCCATGAAGATTCTAATATGTGTTCTCAATTATGGTCTGGTGCAACTTTGAAGATCGTCAAACCTTTTGAGAAGCTATGAAGAAGAGCGAGATTAGACCCGGGAAGTTGCATTTACGCAGACTAAGACAAAGTTTAAGGAAGATCAGAATGAAGTGTTTGTGTTCTGGTGAACAAATGAGACTCAGAGAGGATGAAGACAAGCAGTCCGAGCTTGGAGTAGGCAGAGACTACAATATAAGCTCAGCTTTATCAGCTGCAGAGAGCGAGAATGCCAAGAAACTAGATAATGGGAACATCGAAGAAGCCGAGTTATCTCTGCGTGAGACAAGTTCATTGAACTACGAGGTTCGATTTCTCGATTCCCCATGACCTTTTTGCTCATCGAAGAAAAAGCCGAGTCATTGTGTTGTTGTTGTTATTTCAGGAGGCTAGAGCACTCTTGGGAAGAATTGAGTATCAGAAAGGAAATATAGAGGCGGCATTGCGAGTCTTTGAAGGGATAGATATTAATGGGATCACAATAAAGATGAAATCCGCTCTAACCGCTAGAGAAGAACGAAAACATAGAAGACGGTTTAGAGGCGGACTTGGTGCTGCTCCTCCGCCTCCAATGTCTAAGCATGCTGTTAGTTTGCTTTTCGAAGCCATTTTTCTTAAAGCGAAATCTCTCCAGCGTCTTGGAAGGTTCCAAGGTAGTAACAGTCTTTTCTTTTTATTTCGTACTTCTTTTCTTATTTTTTGCCTAAACAGAAATATACGGTGATTCTTCTTGCAGAAGCCGCGCAGTCTTGCAGAGTTATTCTTGATATAGTTGAGGCTTCTTTATCAGAAGGTGCGTCGGATAATGTGACTGGTGATATTAAGTTGCAGGAGACCCTAATGAAAGCAGTTGAGCTGCTTCCCCAGCTGTGGAAACTTGCTGATTCGCCGCGTGATGCTATTTTGTCGTATAGACGAGCGCTTCTCAATCACTGGAAACTCGATTCCGAAACCACGGCAAGAATACAGAAAGAGTATGCCGTGTTTCTTCTCTATTCCGGGGAAGAAGCAGTGCCGCCAAACTTGCGTTCTCAGACCGAGGACTCTTTCATTCCAAGGAACAATGTGGAGGAAGCTATTCTTCTTCTGATGTTACTTCTCAGGAAAGTTAACGAGAAAAGAATCTCGTGGGATGTGGCGATATTGGACCATCTCTCTTTCGCTCTCACAATCGCAGGCGATCTAACCGCTCTGGCTGAGCAACTCGAAGAGCTTAGCCCCGCGATCTTGGACCAGAGGGAACTTTATCATACATTGTCTCTGTGTTACCACGGTGCAGGGGAAGGTCTTGTCGCGCTTGGTTTACTGAGGAAGCTATTTTCAGAACGGGAGGATCCAAACCGGATTTCGGGTTTGCTGATGGCTTCCAAGATATGTGGTGAGAGATCTGGTCTCGCTGAGGAAGGGTTAGATTATGCCCGGAGAGCGATTGGAAACTTGGGGAACAAATGCGTTCAATTAGACAGTGCAGCGCGTCTCGTTTTAGGCATTACGCTCACGGAAAGCTCGAGAACAGCGGCTACCGAGACTGAACGGGTAGCTAGGCTATCTGAGGGGATTCAGGCGCTGGAATCTGCTGATATGACAGACCCAAGAGTCCTGCACCGTCTTGCGATAGAGAATGCAGAGCAGAGGAAGCTGGATTCCGCTTTAGCATACGCTAAACGGGCGTTGAAACTTGGAGCGGAGTCGGATCTTGAAGTATGGTTGCTTTTGGCTCGGGTTTTATCTGCGCAAAAGCGGTTTTCAGACGCAGAGACCATCTTGGATGCAGCACTTAACGAGACAGGGAAATGGGAACAGGGGAAGCTGTTGCGTTTGCAGGCAAAGCTTCGTTTAGCTAAAGGAGAAATGAAGGATGCAATTAAGACTTACACACAACTTCTTGCACTCCTTCAGGTCCAGAGTAAAAGCTTCAATTCTGCAAAGAAGATGCCAAAGGTAATTTTTCATATGTTCTGAATTTTCCCCCCAAATTTTCCAATTGAGCAGAATTAAACCCTGAAACAGATCTGTTCATTACAGGGATATGTAGAGGGATTGAGGAGTCTGGAGCTTGGGACGTGGCACGATCTGGCTCATATCTACATAAACCTCTCGCAATGGCATGACGCAGAGACATGTCTTTCGAGATCAAGACTCATCGCGCCTTACTCTCCTGCTCGATACCACACTGAAGGTATTGCCTTCTTCTTCTTCTTCCAAGTGAGATTTTGTGATGATAGCTTATACATACAACTTGGTAGGTGTACTGTACAAGAGACAAGGCCAATTAGAAGAAGCGGTGGAGGCGTTCACAACCGCTCTAGACATCGATCCAATGCATGTCCCGAGCCTAATATCGAAGGCTGAGATTCTACTGGAGCTTGGGAACCGATCAGGCATAGCAGTTGTAAGAAGCTTTCTAATGGAGGCTCTTAGGATTGATAGGCTGAACCAGTCGGCTTGGTACAATCTTGGGAAGATGTTTAAGGCTGAAGGATCCGTCTCGTCGATGCAAGAAGCCGGTGGGTGTTTTCAAGCCGCCGTTACACTGGAGGAAACAATGCCGGTGGAGCCATTCAGATGATTTTTCCCTCTCAAATCAAATTTTTTTTTTTGTGATGATTTCTTGGTCTATTTTTTGTGTTTGTTTTCGATAGATGAATATAAGATATAAAGATGTATGTGTGGTATCTCATTTGATGTGAAGTTTATAAACATTTGTAATACACAGCTAAAGAAAAATTAAATAGGTTTTGGTCTGGTAATTTTGTAAGCCAGATAAAAGATTCACAAGAGAGAATTTCATGGAGAAAAAAACTCTGGGTTTAATATTCTAAAAATATTAAAACATAGAATCTGTAGTCAACTAATGATGAGTTAAGCATTTAGATTACATTTGAATGATGAAGATTCTCCCAAACTAACTCTTTTATTTTTTTGTTGTTTGTTTCTTCATTGGGGATCTGTTGTTTGTCTACACAGCATAGTTGAGAGAGTCTTCCATCAGAAAAATAGTTAAACAGTAGAGAGAGAAGTCCTGAAGATCCTCAAGATATGAGAGCTCTCTTACTCTCTCTCACTGTTAAACTCTGGAACTCCGAAATGATCCAGCAAAACACCAATTCTTAGCAGAGAGATTCTTTCAATTATCGATTTTGGGGCGTTTTGGCTGCGGAGATTCTGGCTCTTGGCTTTTCCTGGTTTTCTCTGGTGCGGGCTCTTCAAAATCAGCGGTTTTCTTGTCTACTTGTTCGGATTTGGGTGGCGAATCTGATGTGGAGGCTGTCCCTTTGCCGAGACCCGAGTTTTGTTTCTCGAACATCATTTGCAGGTACTTGCCTTGTTCTTCTATCCGGAGCTGCAGGTTTCTTTGAATCTGCAGGGACAGGAAAAGAAAAACATTTTGATCCAAACTCATAATCTTTAGAGACACATTTCACCTTTTCACCATTTGCAGCTTCATGAATACAAAGCTCACACACAGGCATAAAAACCAAAGCTATAGGCAACGACTTTATGAATATAGATAAGATATACCTCGAGCTGCTCATGGAGTTGCTTCTGTACTTCCATCTGAAGTCGCAGAGCTTCGGTGATACCTATCCCGCTGTAGTATAAATATGATGAGCAAAAAATTTGTCAAGACGTCATACAAGGTGAGAATCGGTTAAATAATTGGTGTAGCACTTGTGATGTTACCAGACAAAGAAAACCTTACCCTTTCAAGTCAAGAGATGTTATATGTTCGAGCGGTGTCAACTTCTTCTCTGGCGAACCTGTAGTACTCAAAAAGAAATTGATTATAACTGAGTTCTATGGAATTTTCAGGAAATAAATATAGGAAAAGACTTCGGTATCTACCACATTCTGATGGTTCTGGCCTATATCTAGCCGTCCTATATTTCTGCAGACACCAACTTTTATTAGAAGACATAGAATGAAACAAATGCCGGGAGGAGAAGATTAATAACAAGAACCTGCAAATGGCTTTTGACATGATATATAGTCAAGCCTTCAACTTTCATAATCTTAAGAACACCTTTTGGAGTAGCTCCTGCGTAAAATAGGAACAATATGAGTTAACCAGAAGAACGAGTTATCATCTTTCCATATCCCATCCAAAGTTTATGAAAAACAAAGAGAAACAAATGCTCACTTTCACTGCCACCAAGACTATTGACAGCCTCAACAAAAGCCTCGTGAAGCTCTGGCGTCCAACGCATACGTGCCTTGCCTGTTCCGTTATTACCGTTTGAAGATGTTGTGCTGACAGGTCGCAATTCCACTGACACCGACGGAGAAGGTTGCTGCTGAACAATCTGGGGTTGCGGTGGAATTTGCAGAGATTTCTGGTCCTAAAACAGGTATTCAATTTTTATTTTTTTAAAAAGACATGAGAATAAAAAAAGACAAAAAGAAAAAAAAAAGTATAGACTTGGAACAGAGATTTTAACAACCTTTGAATCTGAATTGGAACTGGTGTCAAGCAAGAGATCATTCCAGTTAGCCGATATCAAAGGATCTTCATCGGTGATCAAGTGGTCAGCCCATTCTTGCCAATCATTTCGTTTTTGAATGTCATCAAACGCAGAACCAATGCCACCATCCTCAATTTGGCTGTTGTTTTGAATGGCCTGGTTGTTTTCAGGGAAATCGAGAAACCCTCCAGGCAGTGAATCATGGCACCAAGAACTATCGTCTCTCGAAGCCTGAGAGAGGAGATGAGCAGCATTACTGCTGTTTCCTGCATAGTGTTTCTCATGAGACACCATAGATGAGTAATGGAGATTGGTTGAGAAACCCGATGATGACGAAGAAAATATATGTCCAACTGCTCCACCGTTGTTGGAGGAAAGCAAATGGTAGGTTTGTCCTTGTGGCCTCGACATTAACTGAGTGTTCTCTGATCTCATGAAAACATCTTCTGCTGCTGAAGGGTTTGGTGTAGATGGAATTGAAGAAGTGCGAGCTAGGTTACTGAGCTCCCTCGAGCCTGATCTCTGAACCGGACGAGCCTCCATTGTTATTCTGCAAAACACAATCCGTAAATCTCCCAAATTGATTTTTTAAATGGTTGAGGTTTTGAAAAGACTCAAAACCTTGCTAATATCTGTAAACGAAGACTTGTTTGTTCTTGAAGATTCTAGTGGGTGCACCCCAAGTCGAATCATCAAATCTCGCATCTGATACAGGAAAAACAAGAAAAAAAGATCGATACGTGAGAAAATTGCAAAAGAAGCTGTGAAATAGTAAACACCAAACTCAAAAACAAGTACATCGGAGCAACGCAAAACCTCAGTGAACACAGATGCGATCCAAAAAAACTCTATAAATAGAGACAGAACGCAACAACAGCATCAGTTCAAGGTCTTAATGAAGTTTGTGATTATACGATTTTTCACTGTCTGATGTAAATAATTCGAAATGTAGCAAGAAAAATTGAAAACAAATCAGCAGAGAAGGAATCAATATGAGAAGACGAAGAAGACGCTAATGGAACATAAAAATTATATTATAATTATAATAATAATAACACAAGCATCGAGAATCATCGACAAAGCAAAACACATTATCCAACCAAACATCAAATTCGCTGGAAAATAAAGACAAAACACTAATCGAATCCGAATCCACCAATCATGAACGGTTTTCTAGAGAAAGAAAAGATATCTGCAATTATGCTCGCAAGATATAAATTCTCTACCTGTAAGATTAAACCAAACGCGAAAGAATCGAAAAAACTCACCTAGCAATTCATGGAAAAAGTCCGGACCTAGGAGACGACGAATCGAATCTTAGGTAATGATTAAAAAAAAACTCCCCCTTGAGGAAAATCGGAGAATCGTCTTGTTGTGTGTTGTCCGCAAGAGAAAGTTGACGGTGATTTTCGCTCTTCGTAAATTTCATCGTCCAAGGAGGTGGTGGTGGCTGTCTTAAACAAGGGGATCAGCCGTCGTTTCTTCACGCGCGGTGAAATAGCGCGTGATATTACTCGCTTGCAGGGACTTACTTAAAATCTCCACGTGGACGCTGTTTATTGGATAATTGGAATCATTAGTTAGGCTTTGGTCTTTTTCGTTTTTTTTTTTTTTTTTTTTCCCTGATTTCTCTGATACTTGTGGTCTTTCACTCCTTTATAAGGCCACTCAGGCCCAAAGTAGTTTCTAATATTTTTGCAAAAAAATTAAAATACTTCGGTGTCCAATTAGAATAGAGATGTTCATGATGTTATCATGAGTTTAGCTTTTATATTTTAAATCTCATACATTTTAAGCCCTGTCCTTTATGTTTGAGCTCACTCCTTTTTTCCAATAGCATATACACTATTAGGATTTGAATCCAGATGTAACGCATCAATAGCACTATCACAAACTAATAGATTACAAATTTTAGCCAGTTATACATGAAAACGGAAAGTCCATAAAAATACCTCAATTTTATTCCGATAAACTTTTTAATATCCGAATTATTTTTGTACACAGTAAAATATCCAAACTATTTTTTTTGCCCATTTTAAATTTCTAATTGTGAACCGTGTGCTCATTTTACAATCTCTCGTTAACGGATATATACGGACATATACACGGTTTGAAACAATGTTTATATTTAATAATAAAATATTAATAAATTAATTAAAAATTACATTAAATTTTCAAAAAAAACAAAAAAAATCCCCAAAAAAAATCGAAAAAAATCTTAAGTGAAGAAACACTAATTTTAAATTTTAAATAAAATATAGATTATATTTTAACTTTTGAATTTTTGAATTAAAATTTTCTAAAAACTCAAAAATACAAAAATCCAAACAAATTCTCAAAAATTTCTAAAAACTCAAAAAAATAAAAAAAATTCATGAATAACACATCACGGTTAAAAGAAAAACAAAATACATGAACACAAATTTCTTAAATGTTTTACATACGCTATAAGAAAGTGTTTTAGAATAGAGTCTGTTGGAACCAATCAATTTTCAACCTTGAGAAGATAGTCTTCAATCAAACCAATATTATTTTAATTATCTTTGTGGTTTTGACACAATTAGTGGTTTCGTTAGTTTCTACAAATAAATATTATTGGTTATTATTATTTTGGTTGATTATATGTTTTACATTGCTGTTATATTTGTGTTCGGATTATTATCGATAACAAATTTAATAATCTAACTAATATGATTATTTGATGAAACATCTTGTGCGGACTAAACACCTAGTGTATATATAACTGTGATGTGTTATTCATGGATTTTTGAACCGTGATGTGTTATTCATGGTTTTTTGAATTTTTAGAAATTTTTGAGAAATTGTTTGGATTTTTGGATTTTTGTATTTTTTGAGTTTTTAGAAATTTTTAGTTCGAAAATTCAAAAGTTAAAATTTAATATATTTTATTTAAATTTAAAATTGGTGTTTTTTAACTTAAGATTTTTTGGATTTTTTTTTGATTTTTTGATTTTTTTGAAAATTTAATGTAATTTTTAATTTTTTATTAAATATAAACATTGTTTCAAACCGTGTATAGGTCCGTATACATCCGTTAACGAGAGGTTGTAAAATGAACACACAGTTTACAGTTGAAGATTTAAAATGGACAAAAAAAATAGTTTGGATATTTTACTGGATACAAAAATAGTTCGAATATTAAAAAATTTATCGGAATAAAGTTAGAGTGTTTTTATGGAATTTTCCTTTAAAGAAATACTAAAAATTAGATGGATTTGGAATGACTACTCTGACAAAGCCATTCAAAAAGTTGATTTAAAACCCATTCAAAAAAAGAAAAAAATATAACTCATAATCATTTTTAATCCAAACAATCTGAAATAAGGGAGGATAGAAAAAAAATCAATTAAAATTTAACTTGCTCTGAAATTCCTTAAAATAAATATATAATTTTCGTAAACACAATTCTAAACCAAAATTAATCAGAACTTTGATTTATGGCGGAAACAGAAAATATTCAGATATTATAGTTTCATACAAAAATCAAATTCCAAATAAAGAAAAATGATATTCCCTATTACAAATAATTTTATTTGCACATAACGATTTCAAAAATTAGTGTTGAAGACAACCAAAAAAAATAAAAAAATTGGGCTCTTAAGATTTAAACCTCCAATATACTGTTTTGTTGTATCCACAATTTGGCGTACCTCCCAGATTTCCCCAACAACACTTCGTGCGTCCCTTTTTCCACCACTTTCCCTTTCTCCATTACTATGATCTCATCGCATTGCATCGCAGTGGTCAGCCTGTGTGCAATGAAAACGCAAGTCCTGTTACTCGCTAGCGACCTGAGCGTTTTCATTATCTCTGCCTCGGTCTTACTGTCGAGCGCACTCGTTGCTTCGTCACACAACAGAATCGCAGGCGATTTCAAAAACGCACGAGCAAGTGCCACTCTTTGTTTCTCTCCACCGCTAAGCATCAGCCCTCTTTCTCCAACCGATGTCGAATATTTATCCGGGAAATTCATTATCGTATCATGGATCGCTGCACGCCGAGCTGCATCATACACTTCTTCCTCTGTTGCTGAAAGGTTTCCATAGTGAATGTTGTGAAATATTGTGTCGTTGAAGAGCACCTGCCATGCCAGTAGTGAAGTTAAGGGTGTGGTCAGTATAGCTTATATTAAAGTTATTCATGTAAGATTATTTTTAAAAATTTGAAGTTAATTGATTGGTAAAACGGTGAGATATTAAAATTAAAATTATGAAAAAAATTCAAAACTAGTCTTTAATATGGTTTATATTAAAAACTAAACTTATAAAAAAAACATTAATTGCTAAAATCGACATGATATATAGAGTTAAAAGGATATTTGGAATCCCAAGTGCATTTCTTCATGCTTTATATAGTAAAACGTGATTGGATAACAACAGAGTTTAAAACCTCTCTAAATAGCTTTACTAATCAAGTCCTAAGTTGTAACTACATGCTAACATATTATCTACTTTGTAAAACGGTTCTCAAAATCGGTTTTGACTAACAACAAACAAAAGTTAACAGGAAATTTATAGTGAAATGCCAACTTACAGTATCTTGAGGGACAACTCCAATGGAGCTTCGAAGACTATCTAGTCTGACTTCCTTTATATCTTGACCATCAATCCTAACATTTCCGGAATCTGTGTCAAAGAATCTGAATATCATTCTAAGAATCGTCGATTTTCCGCTTCCGCTACTACCAACAATCGCCACTCTTTTCCCTGCCGGTACAACAAACGAAATCCCATCTAAAATCTTTCTCTCCGGCAGGTAACTAAAGTGTACATTCTCAAACCGAATGCTTCCGCCTTTCAGAACAAGAAGAGGAAGCTTTGCGTCTGTATCTCTATCTCCGATGTCGGATCTCTCCTCAAGCAATTGGAACATTGATTTCATGTCCACAAGGCTCTGAACGGTTTCGCGGTAAACACCACCGAGAAAGTAAAGAGGTAGAGACAATTGGAAGAGAAGACCATTCACCATCACCAAATCACCAACTGTCATCTGACCATTCATAATCCCTTGAGAACACAACACCATTGCTGTTGACAAAGCTGTACTAAATATGACACTTTGTCCAAAATCTAGAAAGGCAAGGCTTTTCTGAGTCCTCGAAGCAGCAACTTCGTATGTTTCGAGTAGCTCATCGTACTTTCGAGCTTCGTAATCTTCGTTGTTGAAATACTTAACAGTCTCGTAGTTTATGAGAGAGTCAATGGCTCTTGTGCTAGCATCGTTATCAGCTTTGTTCATAGCTTTTCTAAACTTGGTTCTCCACTGCGTCACAACCAATGTAAAAGCTATGTATGATCCAACAGAGGCACAAGTAATCAAGCCAAAAGCAGCTCCAAAGTTGTATGCTAATATACCTGAGACCATAGATATCTCCAAGATAGTGGGAACAACATTGAAAACCATAGCTGAGAGGATCGTGTTTATCGCGCGGCTACCACGATCGATGATTCTGTTCAGAGCTCCTGTTTCTCGATTTAAATGGTAACGAAGGTCGAGATCGTGTAAATGCGAGAGCACTTTTCTAGAGACGGATCGTATCGTGCGGAGAGCTACTTTGGAGAAGACAGCAGTACGAAGCTCGTTAAACGCAGAAGATCCGGATCGAGCGATTCCGTATCCAATGAGGACAGAGGAAGGAGTAGCGAAAGCAGCAAGGAGATAAGGGTTTGAAGCAGCGATTGAAGAAGAAGATGAAGAGAGTAAATCGATAGCTAATTTGAAGAGGAAAGGAACTTGAACATTCAAGAACTTAGCTCCCACGAGACAAGCTAATGCAGTGATCACTCTGAACCGGAGTTCTGGGTTGTCTCTCATCCATAGATAGCTGGAGATCGTGCGGAGGATCTTCTGCGACGACGTCGTGTTGATTTTGTTATGGGATTTAGAGGTGGTTTGATCTGGATTTGGAGTTGAAGTTGAAGTGGAGAAGAACAGGACGCGCGTGTTGACTCTGGAACCAATCGGAGATGGGGATGGATCTGAGAGGAAGGCATTGATACTGATTGATGTTCGAATTGAGTTACGTTTGATGAAATTGGGGAAACTCTGATGATGATAATCAGAGCGAAGACGGTAACATAGTGAAGCGCGACAGAGGAGAAGCCGAGATCCCCTCGACATCGCTTCTTATCCGAACGGATCACATACAGTTTTGAGTTTTCTCCGGCTTGACTTTTTTTTTTTTTTTGTTTCCTGTTTTGTTCGATCTCTTGCTGAATCCAGTTCCGTACCAGACTAGCTGAAGAAGAAGAAGAAGATATCAACTCGGAAACCGGTTCCGGTTTACTTACGGTTTTCATTCAGATTATAAAATTTGAATTGCTGGTTTAGGAAATCAATCTCGGTGATAACCGGCCCTGGTTTACTCCTTCGATTGCCACGTTTCATCGAATCGGATACTTATTTACGGTGGTAGGGAATTGCATTCAGAGCGTGGGAGCCACATGGCCAACTAACACTTTCAAAATTTCAACCCTCGCTTTGCATTAAAGAAGCAGCGGTCGGTTATGTCCTCCCTCCAGACGACAGGGTTTTTATTCGGACACCACTAAAAATGGACAGCTAAACTCTCTTTAATTAAAATTCAATTATAATTACGTGACTAAGATTAGATTGCCACTTGATTAAAATAATAAATTTATATTTAATGATGATGATATCTTGCTTTAAACGGGAACCAATCCCCACCGTTCGATTTGGAAAGATGGACCAAAGGACGTGGGCACGAGTCCCCCTCCCCCTCTGTTCACGTGGGTCCCACGTTTCTCTGTGGTATCCTTTTTTATAGCCGTCCGATTGAATCCCATGAAGCTGACATGTGAGCCCCCACATTTCTTATTTTATTTTTAGTTTTTCGAGTTTGAGGATATGTACGCAAAAATATTTTCGCACTTTTCCTTTTTTTTGTTCCAGCCTTTTTTTTAATGCTTTTATTAATCCCACCCACGGATACAATACAACCGTTTTGATATCATTTTTTCTTTTATATCCGATATCAGATTTTGGAGTCAATACCAACTAAAAACATCTGAACGTTTGACACCATTATGAATTATTTATTACATTTTCTGTTTTTTTTTTCTATCTCAATACATTGTAAAATCATATCGTTCAATTTATATTGCTGTTTATTTATAATATAAGTAATTTATATACTAGTTGTGTTTTGTATTCAATTCGGAAAAAAACATTGTTTTTTGTATTGCAGTTATAAGAGTAAATTATCATTTATGACACCTGCATTAGTGTTTAATTGCAAACTACGCTGTATAAATAAGAATAATTCCGCAATTAAATAGTTAAAAAAAAAATCCTTTCATATTCAATCGCAGCAGATACCATAAGATTTTGTTTTTGTTTTTTTTCTTTTTAAACTACAAGGTAATAAAAAAAGGAAAAAAAAAGTAACTACAAGTAATATTCACGGAATAAAAGTGAGAAATTTATCAAAATTTAGTTTCTGCCAAACAAAATTAATGTTTTGTTTTTTTTTGTCAACATTTTTGTTTTTTCTTTTGCATCAAAGTTGATATTTTTGGCGAGAAAGAAGACTAAAAGTTAGGGAAGTAAAAAGGGACAAATCCCAACCCGTCGTGTCTTCTTGTTCATCCTTTGTTTCCCTTTTTCTCATTTCTTTCTCACTGTTTTTGGCTTACTTAAAGTCGCAAACTTTGCTTCAAATTCAACCCATCTCTCTTCTCTCCCTCCTCTGCAGATTCTCTTCCCTTTAGAACCAAATCTCCAACGAGTTAATCTCCCCCGATTGTCAGTCTTCTGGTTTCGGATTCAAATGGAAGGCGGTTCCGCGAGTGGCTCGGCTTCGACTTTGTCAAACGATGAAAATCTCGTTGTCTCTTGCGAGGATTCTTCTTCCCCGGCAGAGAATAAGCTCGAGCTCGGTCTTACGTTGAGCATCGGTCGAAAGGGTTATCGAGATTGTAGGGTCTATTACGCTGATGATTCTTCATCTTCATCATCTTCTTCCCTGAGCAGAGCTAGCGTAACTGCTGGGATCAAGAGAACAGCTGATTCCATGGCCGCAACTAGTGGGTGAGATTCTCCTCCCTTCCTTTATAGTTATCCTTAAGAACCGTAACCTCTTCCAATTCTAGAAAAGCCTTTACATTGATCATTCATGGTTTATTTGGGGATTCTGTCCCAATATTATGGTTATCAAGAGAACCATTAAAAAAAAACAAGTTTTGATTTTTGCTTTTTATGGGGGGATTCTGTCCCAATATTATAGTTTATTTGGAATGTTCTTTTATCACTATCTGGAAATTAGGTAGATGATTTTGAATGTATCTTTTTATGGGAAAGTGATTTTTCTTTTGGAATGGAGTGGTTGATCGATCCTGTAGAGTTACTCTATGTTGAGCTTTTGAAACCTTGCAAAATTGCAGGCAAGTTGTGGGATGGCCACCAATAAGGACTTACAGGATGAACAGTATGGTTAATCAAGCCAAGACATTGGCCATGGATGATCCGAACACAGAGACTCGTCAAGATGTAAACAAGAATATAACCTATGCAACAAAGATGAGAAATTCGATGTTTGTGAAGGTGACTATGGATGGCATTCCAATCGGAAGGAAAATCGATCTGAATGCTCATAAATGCTATGAATCATTGTCCAACACTCTCGAAGAAATGTTTCTAAAACCCAAAACAGGTGCGTTTTTCAAATCTTGTGGACTATTTTTTTTCTTATCATTTTCGAGATCTTTCTTGGTCTGAGATTGGAATGATGATTCTTTCTATAATCAGGTTCAAGCACACGAGAAACCGATGGTCACGTGGAAACACAGCTCAAGATACTACCAGATGGGTCTTCTGGATTAGTACTTACATACGAAGACAAGGAAGGAGATTGGATGCTTGTTGGCGATGTTCCGTGGGGGTATGTCTATATATATTCTTATGCTTTCGATGCTGAGTCCAAGGTTAGCTCCAAATTCTGAATCCTGAACTGAGTTTTACTTGTGTCCAGGATGTTTATTGGTTCTGTGAGAAGGCTCCGGATAATGAAAACATCAGAAGCTACTGGTACAGGTACATTTACTGATTCGATCAAATCCCTATTTCCGTATCATAATCTTTTCTTTTATGTCGTTGTGACCGTGTTTTTTAATCCTTGTTTACAGCTCAAATGATCTTATGAAGCAAATAATAATCTACAAGAACCCTTTATGTTTGAAGCAACAATAAGACAGATCACAGATCAAAGAGAAGACCAAAACAATGTAAGAGCCTTCTTCTTCTTCCCTTTACAGTTTTTGGCTCTGCCATTCTTTTAGTTAGTTATATGTTCTCTTTGTAAATCACACTTGACAAGCTATAACAAAAGTTACAAAACTCTGTTTTGCACACAAAATGGTTCAGAGCAATGCACAAGTTAATTAAGATGTGTAAACAAAAAGGACAGTTATTCTACATGGAAAAATCAAATCAAAAGGATAAAAGATCTCTCTCTTCTACGTACAGAACACGAATCGAACAAATCAGTTTTAGGCCTTTTTTCCTCTTTTATCTCGTCCTAAAGAAGGCCATTTACAGGTGAAGTACTAAAAACCGATGTCTGTTTCTCGGCCAAGCTACGGCTAGTGTTTTCTTCATTACTATTGCTTTTCCTCCTTGGTTTAGCCTCTCCGAGCATCGATATCACATCTCTCATTGATGGTCTGTCTTTAGGGAGTTTCGTGGTGCAGAGAAGAGCAATCTGTAGAACTAAAAGCATCTCTTCTTGAACATATCTGCAGTTTCCGACGTTGGGATCTAATGCTTCTTCTAGTGATATGTTGTCCCTTATCTTGTTCCTCACCCACTCCACAATGTCTACGGATTCTCCAAACTCCGGCTCCAATGGTCTTCTTCCGGTTAAAAGCTCCAACAATACGACTCCGTAACTGTATATATCTATCTTCTCGTCCACCTTCAATGTGTATCCGTACTCTGCAAAAACAAAAAAAAACAAATATAAATTGAACTTGGTTAGATCAAACCGGATTGTAACCAAATTAGTAATTAGATTCGTGCGTATTATTAAACCGGAACAAGGCGAAATAACCGGTACCGGGAGCTATGTAGCCGTAAGAACCGGCGACCATTGAAACGGTTTCTTTCTTTCTGGCCATCATCCTGGCGAGGCCGAAATCGGCGATTCTGGCGTCGAGATTCGCGTCGAGCAAGATATTGTTGGATTTGATGTCTCTGTGGATCACCGGAGGATGACAATCGTGGTGGAGGTAGGAGAGGCCGTGAGCAACACCAAGCGCGATGTTGTAACGTGAGACCCAATCGACGAGCAGCCTCCCGGCGGCGTTTTTCCCGTGAATCGCATCGCCGAGGTTCCCGTTGAGCATGAATTCGTATACAATCATCATATTTTTGTCGTTGTATAGGAACCCTAGGAGCCTCACGATGTTCCTGTGTCTCAATTTTCCCAGGAGATTTACTTCGCCTACGAAATCTCCGGTAGTTCCATCCTCGATGTCGGCGGCGGATCTCCAGAGCTTCTTCACGGCGAGAACCGTGTTCGATCGTGACATCTCCGCTTTGTACACGATTCCGGTGGCTCCCATTCCGATCATGTTCGATTCTCTGATGCAGGAAAGGATATCGGAGGCTGTGAACCCTAGCCTATGAAACGCCATTAGTCTCCAAGGCCATTCTCCTTTGCTTCCCGTCTCGTTGCCGCAGAATCCATTGGAATACCATCTCTTGTACAGAGTTCTCGCAACGATGGCGAGAATCCCTAAGGCTAGAACCGATGCGATCCCAATCAACCATCCGGCGACAATTCGTTTCCCGTAGAAACTCCTGTGACCCGATGTTGCCCCTTGGAACTTGCTACACGGCGGAAGAACGCCGCCGCAGAGACCGGAGTTTCCCCTCAGATCATCTGGATTTATGGTTCTGAGAAATCCGTTCATTGGGACTGGGCCTGTGAGCTTGTTGTAAGAGACGTTGAGGAGTTCCAGTGCCGGGGACGTTCCGATGCTCTCTGGGAGTTCGCCGGTTAAGGAATTGTTAGACAGATCGAGCACGGCCAATGCGGACATCGTCGTGATCTGTCTAGGGATTTCGCCGGTGAGTTGATTGTTTCTCAGGCTGAGGCTTACAAGCTTCTCGCATGAAGCAATGCTGGACGGAATAGTGCCTGTGAGACTGTTTGAAGAGAGATCGAGATTCGATAGCGAAGGACAATCCTGGAACTGGTCCGGAACTTCGCCGGAGAGATAGTTCTCGGCTACCAAAAACGCCTGCAGATTATGAATCGAGAGGATCGTGGAAGGGAGTGACGAGCGAATCTGGTTTCTTGAGAAATCAATGAAAGAAAGCGAAACCGAGTCGGAGATATCTCCAGGAATCCCTCCGGTGAGACGATTACCAGCTAGTTCGAGTCTCTGTAGCTTTTCAAGCTTGCCGAATCCGATGGGAATCGAACCGTTTAGCAGATTGTTCTGCATCCTGACGCGAACTAGCGACTGGCAAGTGGATATAGTCGCCGGAATCTGACCTGAGAAGGTATTGTTGAACAAAATGAGCTTAGTTAGATTTCCCTTGCTGCACAGGGTAGAAGGAATCTCGCCGGAGAAGGAATTTGAAGAAACGTCAAGCCACTGTAACGGAGAATTCTTCCCGAGATCGCTTGGTAACTCGCCGGAGAGCGTATTGTTCCAGAGCTCGAGGACTTGTAACTGCGCCAGATTGCTGATCATGGGAGGAATAGAGCCGGAGAGTCTGTTGCGCATCAGGTTCAGTAGCTCCAGGTTCTTTAGCTCTGATATCTCCACTGGAATCTCGCCGGATAACGCGTTATCGGAGAGATCAAGAACCTTAAGCGTGGTAATGTTTCCGATTTCTGGCGGAATTTTACCGGTGAAGTTGTTCTGGTAGACGAGAAGCGTCTCGAGTGACTTGAGCTTCCCGAGCTCAGACGGAATCTGACCACTGAGCTTTCCGATGGCCAAATCAAGGTACTTGAGGCTGTTGATGTTCGCAAATTCCGGTGGGATCGGACCTTGGAATTCGTTGTACCCAAGAATGGCGCTTTCAAGTGAAGTGAGCTCGCCGAGAACGCTTGGTAACTCGCCAGTCAGATTATTTCCGGATAATCCGAGAAATCTCAGCTTCTGCAGATTCTTGAATGAACTTGGAAGCGACCCTTGAAAGAAATTCCCTCGGAGATCAAGAACTTCTAAAGAGACTAAGTTCCCGAGATCTTCAGTTAGGTTTCCATAGAGATTGTTTCCTGAAGCATTGAGATGAACGAGTCCAAGTGATTCATTGCCAAATAGAAAAAGATTCCCTGAGAATGAATTCTGGCTGATGTCTACAGATTTCAACGGAGGGAGTGATTTCGGAAGCAGCGATTCGAATCCGTTGCATGAGATGTTAAACGAGACAAGGCTTCTTAGCTGTTTGATCGAGTCAGAGATTTTGCCCGTGAGATTCATTCCCGACATGTCCAGCTTCTCAACATTGCCGCGGGAGTTGCACCGAACACCGGTCCAGTTACAATGATCGCCGGTTTCTGAAAGCTTCCAATCTTTGAGAAAGTTGAGAGGATCGATAAGAGTTGATTTCACCGAGAGCAAAACAGAGAGCTCGTTGCCACTGTCGATGGAAGCTGAAACAGAGGAGGTAGAACCAATGTAACAGTAACAGAGGAAGAGAACCACAATCTTCATCTTCATCTTCTTCCTCTGTCTCAGCAACTTCCACTGAAGCTTGTCTCCTTAGTATATTACCATGAACAAGACAAGTGAACATGCAAGGAAGTGGAGGAGGAAGAAGAGTAGAATAAGAAGAAACTCGGCAAGTATATGCTTGCTCTGTATATATATAATGAATCTTGGTTTTATGTGGATCTAGGTATGTAGGGGTTAAATGTTCTAAGGGAAAAAAAAAACAAGATCTTGGAGTTATTTGAGAAATTTGTTAAGACACAGAACATGTGAAGAGAGAATGTGTTTTTACAATTACAACTAATCCAAAAATGTGTTCGGTGTTTAAAAATAAAAATAAAGTCAACTATGATTTGCTGTATAGTAAGTTGTGAATGTGCCATAGATAGCTTAAGCTTAAAATATATTTCATTTTTTGATACATATACATATATGCATAAAGAACTTAATATATATACAGACACTTGGTGTGTGCCATACTCCCATAGATAGCTTATGCTTAACTTCATTCTAATTCAGCTTTTGTAGAATGTCTTTATTTATTTTCTCGCCTTTTTCTTTTTGGGTCTTTTAATGCTTACCTTCTAAGGAAAAAAAAATTATCGAAAATGCTGTTTATTGAGGTATATATGACATAAATTCTATCACATTACCTATATAGATAGATATATGTAAATGTACATCAATACATATATTATACACAGATTAATCCATATATAAATATTGTATGTAGCCACCGAGGTGAACGTTCGAAGCATCTGAATGGGTGATATGCACATGTGATGAAGATGAATAGATGATCACATTACCTTTCTTTAATTTCAGATAGGTCCAAATAATTAATTATCAGCAATAATGAAGATGATCCCACGATCGATCTCACGTTTCTTCTTACCCCCTTTTGAATTTGGTAAAGGTTCTTTCTACGGGGTTGAGTTAATAAAAATGAATCGGAAACCACCTCATCGCCATTATATATATGTAAGCATATTTCTTTATTTTATTCAATCAAGAGTTACCATGATGCATAATATTATAATGTATGCCACTGCAGAGAGTGCAGGCTTGTTACTGTTCCTTTGTTTGCATGATTGAGTAGATAAGAATCTTTCCATGTTACAGGTTTTTAATAAATATGGCAGTGTAAATGTGTATATAATAATAATATAAGTAATAACCGGGTATAAAACATCATATCAAATAGAACTTGGATTGATTATCAGAACTTAACTTAAGTTACTGTGATTAATTGTTTATTTTCTTGGCCCCTTCTTTATAATCTTTGTTGAAATCTTTGTTGAATATATATATGTACAAATGAATCTTTGAAATGTATATGACTACATCACATGAATGTATATGCAAATTGCCCCTAATCAAAATGCTAATTTCATCAACTTTCTACGTAATGTCTAAAAAAGTATGTATGGACACATACACCCAAAGCCAAGGTAAAGAAAACAAAAGTAAAAATGAACACGGAATATAAAAAGGAGTGTATGTCAAACGATAGCGTATAAAACTCTTTAAGAGTTCCCAATTAGATTGTAGCATACGCTCTAACCAAAAAGAAAAAAGAGTGTCGCATAGCCAAATTGTTTTTCGTTTATTAGTTTTAAACTTTTGATATCATCAACAAAAAGAAGGTTAAAAATAAAACAAATAATCTATAAAACCTTAGTTCAACAGAACTAAAGACGTTCGAAATATCAAACCAAAAACTAAAACATGTTATTAGGTAAAAGTAAATTACAAATATATTTCCTGGGGTCGGTCGAGGTAAAATAAAAATGACTCAATTTTATAAGGATAATGTAACTTAAATACAAAATTATTTGTGGAAAATGGCAGAGAGCACACGCATATTCATCAGATCAATTACTGTAAGAACATCTCCAATGTATTTCTCCATTTTTATATTCAAAATAGAGTAACTTCAAAATAGAGTTGGATTTCTCTCCAATGTATTTCTCCATTTTCTACTCAAAAATATATTCTAAGTATATTCTTCTTTTTCTATTTAATTGTTAATTGCTAATAATACATTTTATCTATAAAATTTATAAATTGACCAATTAATTTGTTTTCTTTCAAAACTTCCATAAATTATGATATTATTTAAATTTAACTATTATCATATAAAGAAAAACACATTACACCACATAAAAATGGATATTTTCAGTCATTGTTGCATTAAATTTATTTTATGTTATTTCTTATTTCAATATTTTTTATGTATTTTTAAATTTATTATCAGTTTATGCTATTATATTTTTTGTTTTCAATTTTAAAATTTACCTATCATTTCTTTTAAATTAAATATATATAGTACATTAAATTTGTCAAAAGAAAAAAGTAAGAATTTATAAAATGTAAAATTTTAAAATATTGTTTTGTAAATAAAAAAGTTCATCTCCATTTTAGAATGGAAAATGGAGTTATTCCATATTTGAAGAAAAAAATGGCATTTCCAAATTTTGGAATTGAAAATTGGATAGAATTGAAAAGAAATTTATTCCAAAATGACATTTGAAATTGAAAATGGGGTAGTGTTAGAGATACCATAATACTCCAAAATTACCCACTGCTCTTACTAATTTCGTGTTTCCATCCTTCTCATTACAATAAACAGAAAATGCATGCTGCTTCTTTGTTTTTGTTTTTTTTAAATGTTGCTTCACATGCACTCATGTGGGCCGGTCTTTATATTTTTTTTTTCTTTCTTATTGTCTGTACGTAATTTTAGAAAACATTCCGATCCGTAGTTAAATTCTTCATGTGATTATCCTTTCGATCGTTGGAAAAATAACTTTAAATTCTACGATTATTCACTAACTGATTATATATTATAGGTATACTACACTTTCTTTCAGTTTTGAATATTTACTCCCATATAAGACTTAGGAAAATAGGAAAAACGATAAAAAAAAAAGATCTTCAGTAAACATTATAGGATCAATTATCACCCAAAAATACAAATATTAGATGGTTATGGTTATGTGAGATGTATGATATATAAATAAATACTTACAATATAGGGTTCACGGCTTAAAGGGATGCATGTGGATCAGCACCTTAATAACTTACTTAAATATTAATTTTGTATTATTTGAGAGAGAAACCTAATCCCACAAACTACATAAAACTCTTAGCAAATGGTGTTTTGTGGGGTTTTTAAATGCTGCGGTTAAAACATTTTTAAAATAATAGTAGCATATACTATATACTAATTAATTATGGTGACGGTTTCTCACATGGGCATGGGATTCGTTATGGCCTCACAGACTTGAGTCCAGCTTTTCCCACCTACGATCTGCACGCATGTGCCACGTGTGATTCATGTAGATCACTCTAGCTCATGGGTGGACCTTCTGAGACAGCAAGAGACTCTCTCAGCACAGCCAAAATGGGTTTAATATATTAAGTCAATTAATATTTGGCCCAAAGTTAAAAGCCCATGATATTTGAGACGATGACGGTATCCAATGAAGGAACGGCTTTGGTGGTGACACGTCAAGATTCTCCCGCCACCACACCAGAGCTTTTGCTTCATCTCCCTTCCTCCTCTACTCTTCTCTGTCTAATCTCCTCGCGCACGAAAATGGCTTGTTTTCGTTCGTTAGGGTCTTTAACTTCTGTCACTCATTCTCCTCGAGATGTTTCACGCTCAGGTACTATTTTGTCTCTTTGTTCTTTTCCTTTTTCCCGTCCGCGAAAACCCCTAGTTTTGGCATTTGAGACTTGGAGGGATTCGTAGTGGAATCTTCGTGTTGCATGTAGATTGGTTATGGTTTTATCTGGGAAAATTTCGTGTAGAATGCTGATTCCGACGAGCAAAATCTCGCGCTAAATCGATTTATGTGAAACGAATCGGATAAAATCGAGTTTCTGTACGAGCTCATGATATCTCTGATTCTGAAACGAATCAAAAGTATTCAGTTTGTTTCCTTCAGTACTTCTTCTTTCGTGGATGTGGGGTTAGCAGAAAATGTGAAAATGTACCATTTGAGAAACAAAGGGTTTAGCTAGTAAATATATGGCTGTAAATCTGATCATGATTTCACAGTAATAGTGTGTTCTGGATAATTGGGGATTAGGGTTCATGTCTGGAAAGAAATTCAAATGAAATGGAATGAAGATATCGGATTTTAACATAAATCGGTATCAATTAACTCCAAGTGTGTAATTGAAAACCACGATTTGATCTGATTTTTCGCAGGCATTGTCTTATCTTCATGCTCTGTTCTTCCCATCAAGCAATCCTCTTTCACTGGCTCTCCTGTTTCCCTCCCTCGGGTCCAACCCTCATCCCGAACAACTCTAAGACCGCGGAAATCCGTCCCAATCACGATGATGGTGAAGCCGGCGCTCCAATTCATTCAAGGGACGGATGAGATGACCATCCCTGATGTCAAGCTGACTCGGTCGAGGGACGGAACTAACGGAATGGCACTTTTCTCTTTCGACCAGCCATCGGTTTTTGATTCGAGCGGTGAGGTCGGGGAGATAACGGGATTGTACATGATCGACGAGGAAGGTGTGATTCAGTCGACGGATGTGAACGCGAGATTCGTGAACGGGAAACCAGAAGGGATTGTGGCGAAGCACGTAATGCGGACACCGAAAGAATGGGACAGGTTCATGAGGTTTATGGAGCGGTACTCAGACCAGAACGGCTTGCAGTTCGTTAAGAAGCAATGAGGTGGGACTTTTCTATGAGCAAAGAGTGTATGTGTTACATTTATTTTCAACTCATTTGGTTTATAATCTTTTACTCTCCTAGTTTTGGTCTTCACTTGAGTTTCAACTCACAGTGATAATATCTCATTAGAGTTCGCTTAATTACTTTGGATTTTTCTCTTCAAATCTGATTTTAGTTTAGAGAAATCCATAATTTAAGGAAGGTATGAACAAAATTCCATTGTGAAATTGCTTGAACCGTGTTTGTGTTTAATTCATGGGTGTTCAATCCGATCAAACCAAAACCGTGTCAAGAAAACCCGATCGATATTAGCTTAACCGGAATAAGAAATACACAAAATTCGCTTTCGGTACAAAAAACATAATCAAATGTTAGTAAAAAAAACCCCCAAAATAGAACCAAATTAGAAAGGAAAAAATCGATTGAAGTTGTATTTTTTTTTTAAAATAGTTAATTACATATTGTTTTAAGAAAAAGTGAAATAAATCAATAATGTAACTGAAACGAAAGTTGAGAACCAGAATTAGGCTTTTGATAATTAGACTTATTTAACATTAAAATTATTGGGGGTGTATTGAATTAAACATTTGGAGTGATTTGAGTTTTAATAAGATTTTAGATGATTTTAGTAAATTTAAATAAGTTGTTATGATTTGGTTTAAAATTTTCTGCAATCCCACGTAAAACCATGAGATTTGGATCTTTGTATTTTTAACTAAAAAACTCTTATAAAATCTCTTGAAATCCTTTGAAGTCATTAAATCTCAATACTTAAAACATTTCCAACAACATTAGATTTTAAGAGATATTTACAAATCCTATATCCAATAACACGTCGAATGATTCTAAATGGTAAATGGTTAGTTCAATACACCCCGTTAAAAATTGAATAGAAACCAAAACTAAACCGGTTTACCTAAATAATTAAACCGAGAACGGGATATCCACTCCTATATATAGCCAAGAGTCGTTGTTAGAGAGTTTATTATGGAGAGACGCACCAAAGCATCGTTCCTCTGATCATGAATCGTAGAAATGGCGTCGACGTTAATCTCTTCCTTGACCGTTCTCTTGCCGTTAACGTTACTAACTCCGTCAATTTCCACGAGAATCACTCGAATCGACGTCCTCGGCTGGACTTGCAACAACGGCACCGTCTCCGACGTCGAGGCTTACCGGAGATCTTACCAGGTCAATCTCGACGAGATTAGAGACGATATGAGGAAGGTCAAGTTTGGGATTCATGAACATGGAGATCCTCCGCAGAAGATGTACGTTTTGTCGCACTGCGTTAGCGATCTCTCACCCGACGAATGCAATCTCTGTTGGTCACGCGCCACCGATCTCCTCTCTCAATGTTTTCCGGCCACCGGCGGTCGGTTTTACCTCGACGGTTGTTACGTTAGGGCTGATAATTACAGCTTCTATCGCGAGCCTGTTACTCATCAAGACGCCAAGGTTTTGTTCTTCTTCCTTTTTTTTGTCCTTTCAATGTTCTCCCTAAATTACATGGTTAGGAGTTCAATTCCGCTCACATTTAGTGTGGGTTTTTGATTTAGAGATCCAATTTCGAGGAAAATCAACCTAATGTGTCGATCATTTTGGGACTTTAGATATGTGCTAGTGACAAGGAGTCGTCTGCAGAATTCAAAGGTTTAGTAAAGGAAGTGACCAAATCCATTGTTGAGACAGCTCCTTATAGTCAAGGTTTCTCGGTGGCTCAAAAGGGCGTCCACGGTTTAACGGTTTACGGATTGGGAATATGCTGGCGAACGCTAGACGATGAGCTGTGCAAATTGTGCTTAGCAGATGGAGCTTTATCGGTCACTAGCTGCTCACCATCCAAAGAAGGCTTTGCCTTGAATGCAGGCTGCTACTTGCGTTACTCTAACTATACCTTCTATAACGAACGTGGATTGCTTTCTATGAGTATGTCATTGTGTCCTAACTCTTGCGATTCTTCAAATTGTGATCAGTCGTTCATTTATGATCATAATAGCTTCTTCTTTTTTATTTTCTTTGTAGGTTTAACGAAAGAACACATTGTGCATATACTGGTTATTTCTATGGTGGGTGTCTTGGCTATCGCAGCTGGATTTTGGTGTGGAAAATGCATCTATTTGCGAGCTAGTCCGAAGAAGAAGCTTAAAGGTAAGATCCTTGTTTGGAACTAAGACTCCTGATATGTGGTCAAGCGCGGTTATCTCATAGGAGCTAAGACTAAAAAGTTTCACTTGTTTGGACATCTAAGGATAGAGAAGGAGTCAAAGTCTATATGTAATAGCTCAAACATGATGAGCTTTAAGTATTCAACTCTTGAAAGAGCAACCAACGACTTCAGTGAGAGTTGCAAGCTTGGTGTTGGAGGATATGGTGAAGTCTTCAAGGTTTCTCTCTTCTCTCTCTCTCTCTCTCTCTATATATATATATATATATATATATAGTTCTCCACATTTGACCATCATCTCGCTTGATTAAAAAGCCTTTGTTGTCTTTTTGACAGGGAACTCTGTCTGACGGTAGGGAAATCGCTATAAAACGACTGCATATAACAGGAAAGAAGCCACGGGAAGAGATCCATAATGAAATCGATGTAATTAGCAGATGCCAACACAAGAATTTGGTCCGGGTCTTAGGTTGCTGCTTCACTAACTTGAATAGTTTCATTATCTATGAGTTCCTCGCAAATACAAGCCTCGATCACATCTTATTTAGTAAGATCCATTCCCCGAATCGCGCATGTTTAACCAATGCTTATGTTCTTGCATGTCTGCAAAATTTATAAACTTTTTTTTGCCTGACATGGAAGTGCAGACCCAGAGAAGAAGAAAGAGCTCGACTGGAAGAAGAGGCGGACAATAATCTTAGGAACAGCAGAAGGTTTGGAGTATCTTCACCAAACTTGCAGGATCATCCATAGAGATATCAAAGCAAGCAACATTCTGTTAGACTTAAAGTACAAACCCAAAATCTCAGATTTTGGATTAGCCAAGTTTTATCCAGAAGGTGGCAAAGACATCCCTTCTTCCTCTCCTTCTCCTTCTTCCATTGCCGGCACGCTGTAAGTCCTTTCAACACAGAGAAGTACAGGTCCTATTAGTAGTCTGGTTTAGGATTTGAAAATGGAATTTCCGTTTTTTTGTTTTTTTTTTTGCAGAGGATACATGGCTCCTGAGTACATTAGGAAGGGAAGACTAAGCAATAAACTCGACGCTTATAGCTTCGGAGTCCTTGTTCTCGAAATAACCAGCGGTTTTCGAAACAATAAATTCCGATCGGATAACTCCCTTGAAACCTTAGTTACTCAAGTGAGTCATCCATCCTTGACATCAATCTTTAACTCAGCTCCACCGAGTTTCCTTCATTACCCATTTCTCAAACGCCTTACTTGAACAGGTTTGGAAATGTTATACTTCAGACAAGATGGAGGAGATGATAGACAAAGATATGGAAGAAGAGACAGATAAGACAGAAGTGAAGAGAGTGATGCAGATCGGTTTGTTGTGCACACAAGAGTCTCCACAGCTTCGTCCAACGATGTCTAAGGTAATACAAATGGTTAATTTTACAGATCTTGTATTGCCCACTCCTACTAAACCACCTTTCCTTGATGATTCCATGTAGAAATCATATACTTGTATAAATCCTCACTTTTCTTACCCTTAGTAACACATTACAAAGGAAAAACAACAAATAGATCATTTTGTATTTCGTATAATAGCTATCATATTATATTCTTTTCTTTTCTAACTTTTGTCCCAATATTAATCAATGTAGACAAATATAGATTTAGAGGACAAACGTAGTAATATGCCTATTTACGAAGGTAATTTGAAACGCCGTTACTCTGTCGCTAATATTTCATTATATTTGAGGCCTTTTTATTCCTTTTCAATGCACACATGCTCGTTTTAAGAACACTCTTCACAAATAGCTTTTGCATGTTGGATTCACTTTCAGTTTCCGCTTTGTTTTGGATCTCAATCTTTATCAAACGTTCGTGTATAATTACATTCACGTATTTAGCTTTGGGTGGCTTCATATATGAAACTGCAAACTGAAAACCGGTTTACCATACGATGATAAACCGGAAGACCGTAGGTGAAAAAAAAAAAATGCAATGGGCCAATTGGCTCATGGTATACCAGAAGGTAGATAGAGCAAAGAGAGTAATATGGTTACTATTTTTAAAACTTCCTAAACTTGCAAGTTAGTTTTTCTATTTTAATGACAAATCACAAAAAAAAATGCATTGTATTACTGAACAAATATCTAAAAGACTAAACCTTTACCACGGCGAAGCTAAAATCTACATGCAAAACAATGTATATAACGAAGAAGATATACTTAAAATCAATGTATTGTATTAAGCCTTATATACATTATTCCTAGACTGCTTTACATTGTTATCGTCCTTTCTTTTTGTTAATGCGTTGTAACTTATAAATGAACCTATCGTTGATATAGTTTGTCCTCGGCATGCACTCTGTTACGTTTTTCCTTCGCTCCCGGAAGCCGTTTCATATATCATCATATATGCTAGCCATGGAGAGTTGATAAATTTTCTACCTATCTATGTTTACATATATAGCGATATGTAAATGATTCGTTCAAATCTTAGCGATAATTTCTTAACCCAAACATCATCAACTATAGATTAATTAACATTTACGTACAATTGAGATAACATGAGCCAGGAGTCGTCGTTACACAAAATGTTTTGATAGGAGGATTAATCCGCGCTAATTATAGCGCGGGGTAATTTTTTTTTTAAGAAATTGTTTTGAAATTTTTAAAAAATTGATTTCATCTGAATTTTACAATATGGCTAACTAATGATTATAGATAAAATTGTCAATTCGTAATAATTTGTCTATTTAACCCGTTTTGCAGTGGACTAAAATATTATACGGGCTAACCCGCAAAAACCTATAATCTTGAAAACATAACTCTAATAAGCACCGTTTAATGACTCTGGTTTTTGTGGTTAGTCCACGAACTCTTAAAAAAAAAAAATCTTGTGTTTAACTTCTTATAAAATTAGTAAAATATTTTTCAACTTTTGTTTTGATATATATTCAAATAAAATATAATAAATTATAGTGAAAATATAGCAGGATTTTGAATAGATTTTTTTCTTTGAATATATATGGATTGATTATTATTTTAAAATATATAATATTAAAAATAATT
>PKMM01005276.1:0-50030 GCA_002933915.1 Eutrema heterophyllum | reverse complement strand
CAATTTAGAATAAGGAAATCTTATAATATAAAATTGAATGTTTTAAAATTGCTAATTCACCTAATCGCGACACGTGTCAAGTCAAAGTTGGAAAAATTTAAAATCGATTAATAAAAAACTCAAAAATTCTAAAAATTTAATAACCGATTTATAATCATAAAAGGTAAATTTACTAAAAATAAAAATTAAAAAATTAAAGTAAAATTAATATAAAAAGGAAAAAAACATTCCTTAGTTTTTCCATTTAGATTAAGAAAATTAATCATAAAGGAAAAGAATTCTAATTTCTCACCTCTATAAAAACCACAATTTTGTAATATATCAATTAGACACCATATAATTAAAAATCCAATAATCGTATCCAAAATTATTTACTGTATTTCTTCACCAAATATTTCTTTCAAGGTATATATTTATTTCATCGTAAACTTTTTTTCTTTGTTATATATTATATATTTTCATGAGTTATCTAATTTTGTTTTCCATTTTTTTGTTTTTAATTTTTTTTAATGGATTATAATATATTAAATTATAAATCCGCATATATGCGGGTACTTATCTAGTTATATATATACAAAAATGGCAATACAAATTTACTGTAATATGAGCCTAAATGGTGACCAAGGAATGATGAGGAATAATGAATTTCTCTTCACTCCTAACAAAATACACCATTTATAAGTAAATTTTTATACACATTCCTCTTCATTCCTCAAAAAATACACCACTTATAAGTAACTTTTTTTATACATGATTCATTTTCATTCCTTATTTTTTAGGGAACAATAGAACAAAAATATTCCTCATCAAATCTGAGAAAGAACAATAAGAAAGATATATTCCTATTATTTTATTCTTTTTCATTCTTTTCCTCCTCGTTCCTATTGTTCTAATGGTCACCATTTAAACTAGTATTTTGTACTATATATATAATTATTTTGGATGAATGTTTAAAATAATGAATACTATGTTGGTGATTTGACGCAGCCTGGTTATCTCCGTGACATGTTGCCTGATTCAGCACCTAACCACCCTGAATCGTTGAAAGAACTTCTTGACGGTACGTAATTCAGTTTTTGACTTTTTGTTTTTGTTTAACGCAGCATATGCACATGCACGTACGAACCTATACATATATATATATATATATATGTGTTAATTAATATGACTTTTTTAATTAGATATCTTTTTCATAATTTATAGACGTTTCAAAGAAGATAATTCCGGGGATAACTCATTGGCAAAGCCCGAGTTACTTTGCGTACTATGCGTCAAGCACGAGTGTGGCCGGATTCTTGGGAGAGATGCTCAACGCCGGCCTGAGCGTCGTCGGTTTCACTTGGCTCACTTCTCCGGCCGCCACTGAGCTTGAAGTCATCGTTCTTGATTGGCTTGCCAAATTGCTCCAACTCCCCAACCATTTTCTCTCCACAGGTTCTTGATTAATTTATCCCCCCTAACTAATCTCATTCTTTCTAATTATTTGGTATACGTTTAAATGCCAACATTGTTTTTTACTTAAATTGGCCGAAACATCATTAGAAAATTAGAAAGAAAACATCATTTGAAATTGAAGGAGTCCAACTAACACATCAGTCGAGTTAAATGGAGGAAAGGACGGAGTATTAAATTAATTCATTTGATAATGTTTTTCTTTTGTCGCAAAATGATTGAATGTTTCTCATTTTACTATTTTGCTTGACACAAAAAAAAAAAAAAAAAAAGTAGATCAATAGAAAGTTAGAAACTATTCGTATTACTGTTGTTTTCTTCAGCCGAAAATTTTATCTATTCCTGGCCGCCAATTACATTTCACTAGTTACAACCATATTTATACTGGACTAATCTTTTCCTATATCATTCTCTCGATCGTATTATTACAATGAGATTTTGATATAAAATATAACCATGGAATCTAAAAGCTAGTTGATAGTTAAGCGATCCTATGTTTGTGTCTGATTTAAGTTAGATATATAATATTCTATGTTTAAGAAGTAAGAGATATATATACATATAATAATATAATTGGTTCCACTATGTTTTTTTCTCTCATAAACATGGGTTTTATCATGCTAAAAATTTTAAACTAATATTCAATGTTTACATAATTATAACATTAACAAATAGTGGATATTTTTAAGAAAATAATAATTATATAATCCCTCTTATACTTTAACTAAATAAAGTAATAAACGTTTTAATGAGTTATTCCAAAATTGGATTTTATAATAGTTGGATTTTAGAATATAGCCAAACATCATCACATCTATGATATGATTGATGCATGTGGTCCAGTCTAGACTTGAAAACCTTATTTTCTTTTGACCTAGATGGATCTCAAAACTAAAGCTTGAACCTTGAATCAACAAATCCAGTGACTTACTAGTAAACAAACGTCATTATAAATTATTTTTAGTTTTGTTGCTTTAAGTCGCTTAATGCTAACAATTATTATATATATAAGTCTAATTTAGTATTTCTTTCTAAAAATCAAATTGCATTAAATAAATATATATCCTATACCGGATATACAAAAACTATAAAATCAAAGATATATCTGTATTTCAAACGAACAAACCATGAAACTGTGACCACATACATGAAATTTATATGAAAATGAGAACAGAGCAGGCAATTGTAACCATATACATGAATAGTAACAATAGAACATTTTATTCAATGATTTAATAAAAATGAATAGAGCGTGCATTTGTGGCCATATATATACATGAGTAGTAACAACAAATTAATTATAACAAGAAAATAAAAATGAATACCAAAAAGGGAATGGAGGAGGAGTGATCCAAGGGACAGGATGTGAAGCAGTGCTTGTGGTAGTATTAGCTGCTAGAGACAGAATCTTCAAGAAAATCGGCAAAGTATCACTCCCTCGACTTGTTGTCTATGCCTCCGACCAAACCCATTCTAGTTTCCGAAAGGCTTGTCTGGTTCGTTTTTTTTTTTTTTTTTGATAATCAATTAACTGGCTAATTAATTATGTATCTGTGATGATTTTAATTTATTTTTTGATAGATTGGAGGAATACATGAAGAAAACATTAGGCTGCTGAAAACAGATTCTTCCACGAACTATGGAATGCCTCCAGAATCACTTGAACAAGCTATTTCTAGTGATCTCACTAAGGGTTTTATCCCCTTCTTCGTTTGTGCTACTGTAATTACTTAAAACCCACTAAAAAGTATTAATATATTTTACATACACATACACACACACATATATATATATATATAACAGTTAAGATTTATGGAAAGGTTTTAAAAGGATAATATGAAAAGTTGTAGATTAGATAATATGTGCCACTTTTATAATTATTTCGTCCAATGCTAAATATATAAGTGTGGGGGGGTTCAGGTTGGTACAACGTCTTCAGCCGCAGTTGATCCTTTGGTCCCATTGGGGAAAATTGCAAAGGTACGTACATATTTAGTAGTACTAATTGAATTGACTAAGTTATGGACTGCATAAACCATGTGTAACGTTTAACCAACTTCATCCACCGCAATAATTACCACACTGCCAACTAGTGCAGTTATTAGACTCTTAATTAACTTTAATTTAATTCGGTGAAATAAATATTGATGTGGTGTAGAGCTACGGGATATGGATGCACGTGGATGCAGCTTATGCAGGGAATGCATGTATATGCCCTGAATATCGCAAATATATTGACGGAATTGAAAACGCAGACTCCTTTAACATCAATGCTCATAAATGGTTATTTGCTAATCAAACTTGTTCACCCCTTTGGGTTAAGGTATGTTTTTATCTCTATTTTTTCTTTTCTTAAAATTTATAGTATTATTAATTAACTAATCTAATTTTCAGTTTATTGTGCTATTTAGTCAATTATATTCAATTTTATGTGTATTTGGAATTATATAGGACCGGTATTCTCTCATTGATGCCCTCAAAACAAATCCGGAGTATCTGGAATACAAGGTAAAATAAGTCTCTCATGTCCACCAGTTTATTACAAAACCATTAGAACCATCATTCCGTAATGAAGATCGAATTATGCGATCCTTTTAATTAGCTAGATATCTGAAATAATATTGTAAGAAAGTAATAAGATGTATTAAGAGTACTTTATTCAAGAGATTAAAACAAATAATACTTAAATTTCTATATGTATTTCTAGAGTAAGTAATACATGATTTAATGGATATATATATATATCAAGGTTTCCAAGCGAGATGAGGTCGTAAACTACAAAGATTGGCAAATCTCTCTCTCCCGGAGATTCAGGTTCGGCATACTTACAGTATTGATGTTATATTTCGTTGCCCTATACATCTAATAAACTTATATAAATTCATGTGGTGTTCACAAATTTGATTTACACAGATCATTGAAGTTGTGGATGGTTTTACGGCTCTATGGTACCGAGAACTTGAGAAACTTTATAAGAGACCATGTCAATCTCGCTAAGCATTTCGAAGATTATGTAGCTCAAGATCCACATTTTGAGGTAATAAAATACATATGAAAGCAAAATTCTAGAACATTATTGAACGTCACATCTAGTATAATCCTTTATTGAACATTACAAACATTTTTCCCCCTAATATTTAATTTAAAGGTTGTCACTACTCGGTACTTTTCACTCGTTTGCTTTCGCCTTACGCCTGTTGACGGCAATGAGGACAAGTGTAACGAACGGAACCGTGAACTGCTTGCCGCCGTTAACTCCACCGGCAAGATCTTCATCTCTCACACAGTGAGTTATATCTATATAATGACGATTAATATAATATCATAGTTTGTTTTGTAAAAGTGATATATCGCCTTTAGAAGAAACTAAATAAAAATTGAGATTTAACTATAAATATTATCAACAGGCTCTTTCGGGTAAATTCATTTTACGATTTGCCGTCGGTGCACCGTTAACGGAGGAGAAGCACGTGACTGAAGCATGGCAGATTATACAGAAGCACGCCTCCAAATTGATCCGCAACGGCAATTATTGAGAATTTGTTTTTTAAATATCCATCTATCTTTTAATTTCGCTGAATAAAGTCCCTCTCTATCTTCAACATTTCCGATGAAGGGACTATATGATTACTTTTGTTTTTCATGATATTATTTTTCTTTTTGCTAAAATATGATACAAGTATTGTTTTATGTAATAAAGTTTACGAAAATAAGGCTTTCGTATTGCAACTTGCCAAAGTTGAAAGTAATAAAACATTTTTTTTTTGTTACGACAAATGACTATTCCATTAAGAAAAACGTGATGATACATACATAATCAGAATACACTTGAGGACTTAACCACAATAGAACATGAGTGCTAGCTACTAGAAGTAAAAACATCATCGACCGGCCCTTTTTGGGCTAAAAAATGAGCAGCTTCGTTGAATTTTGATCCACACATCTGAATATCCCTTCATCTCCATTTATCATTCTGATCAAGTTTTGACAGTCTCCTCCGAAAATAATAATAATAAAACTTATCTTTATTACAATAATTTGAATTCAAAATATCGACAACAATTGTGAAAACGCTTTAAATACTAAATTACTAATTTTGCGGTTCATGATGGAAGAGAAACAAATATTTATTGAAAAATTAATTTAGTTCAGTTTCCGATTTATATACAGACTAGATTCTAATCCGCGACCGTGCGGAATACTATTTTTTACAGATTTAATTTTGTGTAACAGATTTATTAAAAAAAGGAAAGAATTGTTTGGAAACAAGTTTTTTTATCAAAAAAAATAAAGAGTTGTTTGGAAACATGTTTCCTTATTAAAAAAAAAAATTTGTTTGGAAACAGTTTCGTAAAGTTCTTCTGTTTAGTCCATGTTCGAAAAGTCGCCGACTTTTCCGATTAATCGGACGCCTAGGCGGTAGTCGGAGCCCAACCACGGCGACTTTATCCTGATCGGCGATCTAAGGCGGGTTTCCGATTTGTGTCGACTAATCGGCGATTTATACTTGAAAACCAATTAATCGACGATGTTTCCTGAAAAAATCGGCCTAACAATTCTTCTTTTCTGGATTTTAAGTTCACAATCCAACAAAGGATCGCAAGGAAGACCCTAATTTCGTCGTCGTTAATGGCTGAAGCCATGGCTGTCTTCGCCGCTCTCACTCATGCCCAATCCATGGACTGGAACAAAATCAAAATTGCTTCAGATTCGCAAGATTTGACCAAAGAAATCAACCCAAAACTTCCCCAAAAAGATTTTTATGAAATCATTCACGATATATCCCAAATCTCTAGTTTTTTCTCTGCAATTTCTTGAAAAAGTTGAGTTGACCAAAAAAAAACGAATTGGGGTCGCAGACATGAAGAAGATGAGGGTATTTTGGTCTTTTTGTTTATTAAAGTAAAATAAATAATAATAATAACAAATACACCCAGTTGGGGTCGAACCCGCGACCTCTGCATTGGAAAGAGGCAAAGCAGACCACTACACCAGACCATATCATTATGTTTAATACACATATTTTAGTATATATATCTTAATAGAATAAAAAATAATTAAAAAACTAATCCCCATTTTTTTGGCTAGGCCCGACCCGACCGCCCGACTACGCAATTTTGAACATTGGTTTTAGTAGTATAGATGTGCCTGTACAAAAATATATACAGATGTGCTTAGACATTCGGAGCATATGAATATTCTTTAAAAAAAAACTGGATTATTGAGTTTTCGAAAAACTAATTGTAAGAGGATTAACACAAGACTTTACAAATTTTATTCAATTTCAGAAAATATCATTCATACCGTATGAATCATACGGATGCTATGAATATATAGTCAGTTTATTGGAAACCGGTTTGGTATTACTGGGATCGGATATAAGATTAGTTTATTGGATTTGGGCCTGGCCTACCTAATTAATATAATTACTTGACATTTTTACCTCTTCAGACGCTTTTTAAAAATTTTGCTTTCTTCTCCATATCCAAACCCTAATTCCTTTTTTTTCCTATATCTGCACCTCTAACATTAATGATTCTCCGTGAAGCAAAATTTCCGGGAAAATCTGAGGTGGAAGGAAACGAATTTCTCTGATTACTTGATGTGTTCTCTCTCTTGCAACAGCATTGTGATTTCTCTCTTCTCCTTTGAATTTGGATTGGATTTACCGTTTAATTGAAAAAACTTTGTTCGAATTCCGATGACTTCGATGAATCATATCATTTATCTTAGTTCAGACGAGGAGGATGATAAACTAGTGGGCGACACTGGTTGGTTAGACGGAATTTTGGAAACCTCCGTTGAGAAACCCAATGCGCATCGGAAATCAAATTCGTCGAATCAAGATGGTGACGACGATTGTGTGGTCTTAGATTGTGATCCTTACAAGACGACGGAGAAGAAGACTACATTTGACACTTGCCAAACCGATGACGAAATCCTTGTAGTAGGGGAAAAGGGTGAGGTAAAATTTTCCACTTGATCTTTTATCTCTTTGACAATTCTTACAAGTCATGACGAATTTACTCAATTTTGAAATTGTATTGTCCTAATTTTGAATTGATTCACCAAGTGTGGTAGTGTCACGAGCAGACGAACTTGAACTTGGAACTGTTTATAGGAATCGGTGTTCTTCTCTTTCAGAGAGAAATTTGAGTTTTTCTATATAAACTTTAGTACATGCAGCAACTCAGTATAGGATGATTAGTTTCTTGAAAGTGTATAGTTTGAAATCATCAAACTGGTTTCGCTCTGTTTCAAGGAAGTTATTTGTTTTATAGATAGCTTGTAGAGACTTCCCACATCCGCGACATGCCTGCGCTAAGTACCCATTCAACTCCACATCGCACGAGAAGTACTGTGACATGGTGAGAATGTCAAGTTTTTTCCTTTCTTTATTTGCTTCTGTATCTTTTGCCAAAGCGTAAAATTGATTATGCTTTTGTTGGTTTTGTACAGTGTCACTGTTATGTTTGTGACATCCGTGCGCCGTGTACAAACTGGTGCATTGGTATCCCCAGCATTGATCACTGTCATGCCAATGATAAAGAACAGATATGGAAGAACCATCGTGAATGCATCAGGACTGGAGAGATACCTCCCCGACCTGCTTCGACCGTGGCCCAATTGCAACAGCTTTCACAGTCTCAATCTATACAGTCGCCCCAAAACTCTCTGTATTCTCCTGTAACCCAGTTTGGGATCCGGGATTGCTCGGGATCTACAATGGTTGCGACTCGCCCAAACACATACGTCACACCCGGTTACAGAACTGAGCAATCAACAACCTTTCCGCAATATCCTGGGTTACAACCTTGTGCTGGTCAGTTATTCCAGAATCACAGAGGCGGCTCTTATAATGGTTACCCAAGTCCCCAAGTAGTCTCTTCCAATCCAGTCACATGGACTCAAAGACCAAGTAGAGGCGCTAATCTTCCGGAAAATGGTATACATAACGTTGCTCAAGGCTCACAATATACCCGTGACGCTCCTTCTCCCGCTGCTTTACAAGTCAATTCACAGCAGATGGTTACTGGTTATAACTCAACTGTGCCAGAATCTCACAGCAAATTGTACGGTAGAAAATTTAGCCGGAATATGTTTTTTGGTAATGCGCAGGCAAGTGCAGTGCCGTCTGAGACTCCTAATCCTCCGGCGAACCAGCAACAACAACAAAGAAGTAACGCTAAAGTATTGTCGGAGATTGAAGACTGGCTCATGGACAAATCTACCCTGACCGATCCGGTTTGCCCCTTGTCTGGTCAAGCTAATTCTACAACATTCCGATTTGGAAACCCTCTTTGAACGATTGAAACATTAGGACAGTCTTGATTTTCTGACTTGGTCTGTACAGAGTATTATTAGCCAAGAGCTTTTAAGGAGTATGTATGGCTCAAATGGGTGATAAATAGCCTAATTTGACCGTTACCAGAAAGTGTGCAGTGACCTTTACTATCCTTTAGTGATGGCAGTTGATATCCAGCGAAAGGGAGAGGGACAGAAGGGCGACAAGGAGAGAGAGTGTTCCGGCGAGAGTGAAAGGGACAGAGAACCGGCGTGAGGGAGAGGGAAAGAGGTCCGACGAGAGGGAGAGGGAGAGATCCGGCGCGAGGAAGAGAGAAAGAGAGAGAGCCGGCGAGAGGGAGAGAGAGAGAGAATGGAGAGTGGTAAATCGTAATTACCCATAGGTTTCTGCACACTCATATTGGTGGTCAGTATTGAGATAGTTAAGAGTCATTTCATTAACTACTCTAATATACTATATCGTACAAGTTTGTCAACTTCCATTAAAGAAACCAAAAAGTCACGGAACAGAGTAGGCAAAAAGAAAACAGAGCTCTCCTATAATAATGAAAAAACAAGCCTCCAGAACAGAGGCCCAAATAAAAAAGCTCACATTTGATTCTATTTGATTCTGTTGGTTTTCTTCTATTTATTTTTATATTTTATTCCACGGTGTTACCAATCACATGATTTATTTTTGCTATACTTCTTTTGCATCCGTTCAAAGAAAGGATTTTGGATTTTTGGTCTAAGATATTAGAAATAGAAAAATATATACAGTCCACAGTAACGATAATAGTGGGAAATTCCGTTACAGAATCCTACATTGCAGTTATTGAATCTGAAATATTCAATTCTCCAATAAGATTCAACCTTTCTCTCAACAGAATCTCGTGAATCTCTCTACCTTCCCCTTCAATAAACCCTTCTATAAACGCTAATCTCTCATCTCTCTCTTCACCTTCGAAATTTTCACGTCCTCTCTCTCTCGATTGCAGCAATGGCGTCGTCTCTCTCTTGCAACGCCTCTGATCTGATTCCCTTACTATCAGGCGGAGCCAACGCCACTACCGCAGCCGCCGCCGCGGAATTCATCTGCGGGAGATTCGACACGATCTCCGGGAAATTCACCGACGCGGCTTACGCAATCGACAGCACCTACCTCCTCTTCTCCGCTTACCTCGTCTTCGCGATGCAGCTCGGTTTCGCTATGCTCTGCGCCGGATCCGTCCGCGCCAAAAACACAATGAACATAATGCTCACCAATGTCATCGACGCCGCCGCCGGAGGTCTCTTCTATTACCTCTTCGGCTTCGCCTTCGCCTTCGGATCGCCTTCCAACGGGTTCATCGGAAAACATTTCTTCGGAATGAGCGATTTCCCTAAACCTTCCTTCGACTATCCTTATTTCCTCTATCAATGGACTTTCGCGATCGCCGCCGCCGGAATTACCAGCGGATCTATCGCAGAGAGGACTCAATTCGTCGCTTACCTCATCTATTCCTCTTTCCTCACCGGACTCGTTTACCCAATCGTATCTCATTGGTTCTGGTCTTCCGATGGTTGGGCTTCTCCCGCTAGATCTGACAACCTTCTGTTTCAATCAGGTGTGATCGATTTCGCCGGATCCGGCGTCGTTCACATGGTCGGAGGCATCGCCGGTCTCTGGGGAGCGTTAATCGAAGGACCACGAATCGGCCGGTTCGAACACGGAGGTAGACCGGTCACATTGCGTGGTCACAGCGCAACGTTGGTCGTCCTCGGAACGTTTCTCCTCTGGTTCGGATGGTACGGATTCAACCCCGGATCGTTCGCCACCATTTTCAAATCGTACGGATCATCACCGGGAAACTCCTTCTACGGCCAATGGAGCGCCGTCGGAAGAACCGCCGTTACAACCACGTTGGCTGGTTGCACGGCGGCGTTAACGACTCTGTTCGGGAAAAGACTCATCGATGGGTATTGGAACGTAACCGATGTCTGTAACGGTTTACTCGGCGGATTCGCGGCAATAACCAGTGGCTGCTCGGTTGTTGAACCGTGGGCCGCGGTTATCTGCGGGTTTGTAGCCGCGTGGGTGCTGATGGGATTCAACAAACTAGCCGAAAAGCTCAGATTCGACGATCCGTTAGAAGCGGCTCAACTTCACGGGGGTTGCGGCGCGTGGGGGATTATTTTCACCGGATTGTTCGCGGATAAAACTTATGTATCGGAGATCTTCGGAGGCGATCCGAACAGACCGTACGGGTTATTGATGGGAGGAGGAGGGAGGTTGCTTGCGGCGCACGTCGTACAGATTCTGGTGATTACGGGTTGGGTGAGTTTGACGATGGGGACTCTGTTTTTTGTGCTGCACAAGCTGAAACTGTTGAGGATACCATCGGAGGATGAGATCGCCGGGATGGATCCGACGAGTCATGGTGGGTTGGCTTATAGGTACACAGAAGATGAGATCAAGAATGGGATTATGGTGAGGATGGGTGGTGAAAATGATCAGGGACGACTAGGTAGTCTTTGAAGATTTCTGTAATTTTTATATATTAGCTTCTTCTTTTTTTCTTTTTTTCCTTGTTCTTTTGATCTCTGTATATATTCTGTTACGTTTTGCTCTTTTGCATGGGAATAAATAAATACATTATTAGTTCTTTGTTTTTATTTTCTTAACTATAGTATAATTTTTCTTTTCTCACCAAGAAATTAGGGTAAACTGGTAAGCCTCAAATATTTTGAATTTATGCAAAAAAAAAAAAAAAAAGTTTTTGTTTAAAAAAGAAACAAAAAAGAACATCTTTAATTGAAAAAAGCGAGAAACATGAAACAAGATTGTGGCTAAATTAGCCGGAAAGACAAACTTGATATTAGAACGTCTAACTAAAGTTGTCAAGTTATTTTACCTTTTAACTAGATTAGTGGGCTAATACTAAAACTGGGGCCTCTAAAATAAAAATATTGGGGGCCCAGGTGGTTTCGACCAAGACCGATTCTAGTTTTTTTTTTTTTTTTGAACATTTTTATTGCATTAATTTAAATGAAGCAAAAGTGTTCACCATAGTTTTATAATAAGCCATCTTTCATTATACTCATAAAACATAAAAAACCAAGTTGAACCAATTAGAAAACCATGTTGACGAGGCCCAAGCAAGAAAAGGAGAGTAGGAGAAGTTGTCCACTAAGGAAAGCCCATAGATGATTCTAGTTACACACATCTAAATTAGTATTAATTATTATAAATGTACAAATGGTACGCAGTTAGTTTGCCATGATTTTAAAATGTTCTTCGTGTTAATCATAGTGTTTTTTTGTTAATTATTTAAAATTAAAATAATAATGTTGTAGATGGACTTGTGATAAAACTGATATACTTCTTAATATATTTGAGTTTCAATATATTAATCATCAGTTCAAAATATTGAAATATAATTTGTATAGACTTGACTTGATTAGTATAGTTTTCAAATGTCGCATCTCAATAATCTGGTTTTATTAGATAACTTTTATGTATGTTTAACACAATATCTTACAAAAATAGTATTTTAATTTTAAAAATGTTTGTAAGGTAATAATTCACACGTATTAAATGGTGTTGGTTATTTTTATTACGAGAAAATAATGAGACACGTCCGGAATAAGACACAAGTACAAAGGACATGATTCATCATCCCATGCCAAAAAAGTAAAGTTAGAAACAAACATTCACTCACACGGGAATTGGAAAGAGATAGACAAATGAATTTTTTGCACACATACTCACTTTTTCAAAACCTCGTTAAATATCTAACATTTTTTAAATATTCCTTTTAGGATCTAACATTTGTATATTGTACATGGGTTGATTTTCTTACAAAATAATAATTTTACCTCATGTTGATACACGAATGTACTGTAGACGCTTGTTTTCGCACCATACTGTACACTCATGTATCAACAAGGAGGGGTAAAATCATCATTTTGCAAGAAAGTCAACCTATGTGCAGTACACAAAGTGTTACATCCTAATAACACTTTTAGGAAAGTGCTAAAAAACTAATAGAATTTTGAAAAAGTGACAATTTGTGCAAGAATCCCTAGACAAATAGCCAAAATATTAATAACATCAAATCAAATGTGGAAAGAGAGAAGTTGAATTGATAACAAACCTCCTGCACTACTAGGCATGTCAATTTGAGTCTAAACCCGCAGGCCCGCCCCAATAGACCCGCCGCGTGTCGGCTGCAGGTCAGAAAATTTCAAACCGTTGAGAAGCGGGGCGGGTGCCACCTGCTTGACAGCCCTATAACCTACTGCCACTTTTAATTAAAATCATTTGGCAATTAATGTATGAGGTTATTACATGTACGATCACTTAATGAAAACATTATTTGTGTATTAATACTTTATAAAAACTGGAAAAATAAGTAACGTGTATTGTACACGCATTGACTTTACACTCGTACTCATGTACAATACTGTGCGAATCAACGGTGTACAATATACAGACCAATAACAAGCATGGACAAAGTCATCTTCTTCAAAAAGAGAGTGTTACTTAATTTTTCAGAATTTGGAAAGGGTTAGATCACAAAATGTGACACCGGATGCAAATATACCTTAATTTATTGACTTTTCAGTATACTTTTATTTATGTGTTTTAGTTTTTATCTTTTTTTTTTACGGATGTTTAAACTATAAAATTTTCAATAATCCTCAAAAAGTCGTTAACAATAATGACAACAACAAAATTTGTTTTTTTCCCCTCCTTTTCTTAGGGATTCTTTCACAAATTGTCACTTTTTCAATACTCTATTAGTTTTTTTGGATGTAACACTTTGTGTATTGTACATAAGTTGACTTTTTGCAAAATGACGATTTTACCCCATGTTGATACACGAGTGTACAGTACGGCGCGAAAACAAGCGTCTACAGTACACTCGTGTATCAACATGGGGTAAAATTATCATTTTGCAAAAAAGTCAACTCATGTACTTACACAAAAGTGTTTGATACTTAAAAAATGTTTGAAAAATATTAAATATTTAAAATTTTTTTGAAAAAGTGACTAACCATGCAAATACTTCCTTTTCTTATCTTACGGCTATTAAAACTCAAAACCAATCTTATATCCTAAATCTTCAGTGTTGTGAGAAATCTTACATTCAACTGCTAAATCTTAGTGTTTTCTTCGAAATAATTTTAGGGTTTTTTATTGGTCTACGAGGTTTGTGCTTGAAATGGAAAGGTTATAAACTAGGTGTAATTTTGTAGGGAAAGAATTACACGAGGGGCCTGATTGCAAAGATATGTAAAGTAGGAGACAAAAATCAAAAGTGGCTACAAAATAACTTTAGAGTATTTAAGTCGGTATCTTCGAGAACCATCGATTCCCTTATCTAGTCAGATAGTGCACTATCCACAACCAGTCATTTTTCGCCACGTGACGGTCAGACCTGATTCTCAGTCAAACTTTTGACTAGTGGAACCAAAATAACACATGCATGTCACTTAAAATATGTGACAAAGGTTTATTTTAGAGAAATACCCTAGGGTTCTATGCTCTTACAAAAATAATTTTAATTCGTTTTATGTCAGTCAACTAAAATAATACTTGAAACTATGGCAAGATTATCATACTGAAATTGTATATAATAATAACTAAATGATGATTAATCAGTATATCGATTTATTGCAGGGCGGATCTGAGGGAGAGCAAGATGTACAAATGTTCAGGGGCCAAATTTCTTTTAGGTATTTTCTTTTAAAATGAGGGCCCATTTTTTTTTAAACAAATTTTGAAAAAGAGTCTAGCTATTTCCAATATTCAGAACAAGGACTTCAATTTGTTTGAACCGCCCCTGAATTTGATTATTTATTTATTTTATCATCGCAAGATTTACATTGTAATTTTAGAATCATAGATATGACCACAATTTTTCATTTATTTTTTGATAAACTTTGGAAGTTCTGGATCTTTCATCTAGTATTCGGAACTAATCGTTGATAATATCACGTTTAAGGCGTATATCATTTCTCCTAAGTGAAATTAAACTAGTGACTTTTTTTTTGTCAACTTATATTATATTAATCAGCAAACGTACGGATGATACAAATAAAAAAAATTACATAAACAAACATAATTCATAAAATAGAAAATTACATGCAATAAAATAACGAAAATGAAATTTGGCGATCCTTTTATCCGAGAAATTTTACTCGCTGAAAGAGTGTTCACACCTCCTTTCCTCATATTCGCATTTGATCTGATGCGATATTTGGCTGTTATCCAATTTTTCTCATGTTGTATTACATTGACACCTCCCCAGGTAAGAACTATAAATATTCTTCGAATAAGAACCCAATTTATTGATTCTTTCGATAAAAATAATACCTGAGATTGCCAATTTTCAACGACTGTACGAATGTCGCCATACAACAAAGAAATTACGTCTTCCACTGCAAACCCTCGTACCCTCCATGGCGGTTTACATGGTGGTTGATTCCATAGAAATGCCATATATAGCAGAGTAAAAACACCGATAAGAATCGACCTAGAATCATCCGATCCAAAAGATTCTTCCGTTGACAGAGTACACTCATTAATTCCCCATATTCCAGTGATGCATGGGTCGAATACCCAAATTACATCTCCAAACCAAATGGTGGAGATGAATAGAATCTGAGAAATACTCAAATCTAACATACAAGGATCCCTTGTACCCAAATTGATGTCATCGTGCAATGGGAGGAAGCCCACGCCGGAGATGTCTGCGTATTGGATAGTAGAAAGAAACTGCTCCACACCGCCATGTAAGGAAACCCCCGTCAAAAGGGATTGAAAGAATCAAATTATAAACCAGTAGAAAAACATCCAAAAAGGATGATTTAGATGCACTGAATGTGAATGCGTTTGAACCATCTTAGATACTGTTTGGATCAAAATCAGGCTGGACAAACTCAAAATCTGATGAACCATCGTAACTAGTGCAAACGTAATCACGATCGTTATCACAAGAAAGAGTAAACAAACAACAACACCAAAGGTTAATGAATCCCAATCCACCGTGTGGTCCGAAAGATTAACCAACTCTATTGCCAAAACAGTCACAAGATCACCAATGGAGATCAACAAAATCACCGCCATGAATCACCGAAAAGAGGTTGAAGAGAAGAGATTGAGAACCACCGGCAATTGCCACCAGACCACGGACAACTTTACCACAAATTTTTATCACAACAAAACAAGTATAACCACAAATAATTATTAAAATCTCTCGGTCATACAAAAAAAAAAAAAAAAAAATTTAGCACATGATAAAATTATATACGGTCTAAGTCTATCCTTTTATCCTCTGGTATCATCGTCATCCATTATTGGGGTAATCTGTTTTTTCTAGTCAATAGAGATATTTTCTCTTTCTCACTGCACCCATCTCTTGACTGAATAAATACGTCAAAAGAAAGCCTTAACAACTACATACTCTCATACTTATCTTTCTCATTTCTTTCCTCTCTATTTTTGATATTTTGAAAATAAAACATTAGATTAAAAGAGAAGGAGATAACAGTAAATGGCAGATCAAATTCCAAGAATCATCGTCGAGAAAAACCCATCTCAAGCACGTCTTGACGAACTAAATATCAAGTCATGGCCCAAGTAAGATCGATTCTCCTTCTCTAAATTCCTAATTGTTCTTATATCGGGTGGTGTGAGATCGATTTGGCCAAAGTTGCATGAGATAGAATTATAAAATTTCGTAACTCCATTATCAAATTGATGAAAATATGTGTTTCTTTGTTGTTGGGGAATGAAGGTGGGGATGTTCACCAGGGAAATACCATTTGAAATATGAAGCAGAAGAGATATGTTACATTGTGAAGGGTAAAGTTAATGTTTACCCTAAACCATCATCATCATCATCACCGGATGCAGAAGTAGAGTGGAGCGTAGAGTTTGGGGCAGGGGATATTGTCACTTTTCCAAAGGGACTCTCTTGTACTTGGGATGTATCTCTCTCTGTTGACAAACACTACATTTTTCTCCATCATTCTTCTTCTTAGTTTTTAAAAAACTTTTTTATTCTTTATTTTTTGTATTTCTATGATTCGTAATAATTTTTTGTTGCTTTTGTCGTTTTTTAATCTAATAAGAAAACATAGTTGTATGTACAACGCATAATTGACAATCGCATGATTAACAGACAATAAACTTTTCACAATTCAAACTTGGGTAAACCTCATATACTCGGATAATCCTGATATAATTAGTCTTCAGGTTATTGTCAAATTTTTTATCATTCTATAAAAGTCGGGCAAATAAAAACTTTAGTTTGGAAGTAGAGAATTTATAATTGTTTGTTTGAGCGTATTCATGAGTATTCTTGAAACGTAAACGTTGGATTCTCTAAGTCAACAAGAGGTGGTCTTCTTTATTTGTCCCTTTATGCCTCTTTAATAATGATTTTTCATGTTAAGATCCCTTGACCAGTCAACTTTCCATACTTTTTTAGCATAAAAAACAGTTTTTGTAGAAATATTCTTGCTACATTTTGTATAAAAAGCAAAATAGTTAATGCTAACCATCATTATGTCAAGTTTATTTGATTATATTTGTCAATATTAATGTGTGATTACCGTTAACTACGCAAGAATATTTAAAATCAAGATCACACACGTAATATGTCAAGTTTATTTTATTATATTTATCAATATTAATGTGTGATTACCATTAATTTCGTTACCATAATTGGTTTAACATACTACCATTCAAAGATAACATATTACGGACATCGCTAAGGAAACATGAATTAATGTGATCTTGTGAGATAGACTTTTGACTAAGAAAATTGATAATCACCAATTCACCATAGAACTCTAATGAGTTACAAATTTGGGTATAAATGGATTGATGGATTAAATGGGTTAATGAGTTATCCATAACCAAACCAATAAAATTTAATAGCTTAAATCAAATGTATAAACCGAATATAACCAAATCAAATATCTAAACCGATTTTAGCAAACCAAATCTAACCTGATTTGGTCAAATATCTCATGCCCATCTCTCTCAACCTCAATTCTCTGTTCGTTCGTCATCTGGGTTTAGATTGGTATCGTTTATATTCCGATTTCTCTTAAACCGGTTCTACGCAATGTTTTCTCTTAGCTTGATCTTCTCGTTTCGTGCCTTGGTGTTAGCTTCTGACACGCTCTCTCACTCAGTATAGATACAAAGCAAAGGCTGAAGAAATGCTCTGCTTCACTCACGTCGCACCTCTTCCTCTTTTCTCCTCTTTCTTCAGCATCTCTCTTTCGGCCTCCCGTCAATTCAAGAGGTCGCTTTCTCATTTTTTTTCCGAGCGTCGATTTCAATCTCCGATACTTGTGCTCCTTACCGAGTTTCTGATAGATTATATTTATATCCTCTCTTTCTGTATGGCTCAGTTTCAGGTCTAGGATGTTTTCTTCTTCCTCCATCGATTCTGTTCCTCCTCCCCCGCCGGATAATGGCATCGTTGTGAGTCTTTGAGCTGAATGACCCTCTTGTTTTGGAGTTTGACTTGAATCGCGCCGTGTTCGTGTGATTTTGGCAGCTTGGTTGTGGTGGGATCGCTGTGGATTTCTTGGCGACGGTGGATTCTTACCCTCAACCCGACGACAAGATCCGAAGCACTAGCCTCAAGGTACCCACGGTCTTCAATTTTGTTTGTGATTTAGGGTTTGTGATTTAGGGTTTAGGTTTAGGGTTGATGATGGGTTTTGCTTCCTTTTTTTTTTCAGGTGCAAGGAGGGGGAAATGCTGGAAACGCATTAACCTGCGCAGCTCGTCTGGGCTTGACTTCGAGGCTGATTAGTAAGGTATGATTCGTAAATTCGGCATGAACAGATTCAACAATCGATTAGTGATGCTAATTGATTAGTAATGAAAAATTGTATTTAGGTAGCAAATGACTCCCAAGGAAAGGGAATATTGGAGGAGCTGGAAGCTGATGGTGTGGATACTTCCTTTCTTGTGGTAATGTTGAACCTTTTGATCATCCATAGTCTCTAGTATTTGTGATTTTTGTCTTTGTTTTTCTTTTCTTTCCAATGATTGATGTTTTTCTTCTAATCTCATCTCATGGCAGGTCTCTAAAGAGGGCAATACACCATTTACCTACATCATTGTTGATAAACAAACGTGAGCGTTTTGCCCTCATGTTGTTTGATTTGGGGCCATATTTCATATTGTAAACAGTTAGATTGGAGTGCTGCTTGACTTTTTTTGTTTTTTGGTTTTTTCATGCTGTTTGATTCCTTTTGTGTCAAATCTGTCCAGCAAAACGCGTACTTGTATTCATACGCCAGGAGAGCCACCCATGGTACCGACTGACCTCTCTGAACCTAGCATGTTATCAGCTCTAGACAGAGCAAGCATCGCATACTTTGATGTAAGATTACACGAGACCGCATTGGTGATTGCAAAAGAGGTAAGCACATCCATCTCTTTACCTTTCTAATGGGGTTTTTAGGCAGAGCTGTGCTTCAACTCATGCCTTTATTTGTTTCTTGATTTCTCCCAAGTACAACAAAACAAGGGTGTATTGTATGTATGTAAGATTAGTCTTTGATAAGTTAACGGTGTTCTAGGATTTCACATGATTTTTTCTTTTTATTTACAAAAACATAATATGCCACACAACCTACATGTTCATTTCCTCCTGTGCTTGTTGCGTTTATCCAGAGCAGGCAGTTCGGAAGAAGATACCTATTTTGGTTGATGCAGAGAAGAAAAGAGAAGGATTAGATGATCTCTTGCAACTCGCCGACTACGTTGTCTGCACAGCCAAATTCCCTCAGGTAAGTTAGTCTTCGCTTCTAATCTTTGTCTTTCCAACATCTTTTCTCAGCTTTTGAGGATGAAAATTCCAAGTCTCTCACAGGCATGGACAGAAGTGTATTCAACTTCAGGTGCGCTTGTTTCCATGTTGTTGAGATTGCCAAAACTGAAGTTTGTGATCGTGACCTTAGGTGAAGAAGGATGCTTAATGCTTCAGAGAGTTTCAAAAGGTAAAATACCGGAGACATCATGTCACTCACTAGAGATCAAAACTATTTCCATCATCCTTTCGCCAGGTTACCAACATCCTCTGTCTCTGTCTACTTCAACAGAAGATTCAAAATCCAAAGAGACAGACATCGAGAGTGTGTTGGAGACACTGAAGCATAGAACAGACTCAACCGCCACATTTCCAACATGCGTTTCATCGGTAACCAAACATCCAAAATAACTTGTCACTCACTCACTCATATGAAGACACTCCAACTTTTCCACACATATTTTCTTGCAGGAGACGACAAAACTGAAGGCCAGCGGGATAGGAACACTGAGCGGAAGATTGTTTCTCGGAACAGCGGAGCAAATTCCTCCAGAAGAGCTCGTTGACACCACCGGTGCAGGCGACGCATTCATAGGAGCGGTTCTATATGGTAAAAGATTGTAAAGATTCTTATACACTCCCTGAGACATCAAAATCCAAAACCCATATTCTTAGACATTTATTGACCCATCTCTACTTGTTTCCTCGATCTGTAGCCATATGTGCCGGCATACCCCCAGAGAAAATGTTACCATTCGCTGCTCAAGTGGTAAGTCTCCTAAAACCGAAAACATATTCCACAGAACCTGTCTGTTTTCACCAATGCATATGAACCGTCAACCATACGCATCTTTTCCCCATATAGGCCATGTGAATCTAGGAATTGTTTTTGGATAACCGAGCTTCCTAATCCGAATCTGAAACCCAAAACACGTGAATTTCCTGGTTGTTGTGTGAGACTCTTATAAATGGCCATTGTCTCCAATATTTTCTAGTTTCATTGAACCATCGCCATCAGACGGCTCTTTTTTTATAACATTTTCAGACTGATTGTTGTAACCATGTTATTGTATCGCAGGCTGCATGCAACTGCCGAGCTTTGGGAGCTCGAACCGGTCTTCCTCACCGTACTGATCCGCGACTTGTACCCTTTCTGGTTTGACAACTGTAATGTTATATGTTCCTTTTGTCAACTCTACTTTTCTTCCGAGTCACTTACTCCATCGGCCACTTTCATATATTTAAAACTTTCCACGTATAAAACAGATAAAGGCATGGTGTCAAATACTAATATTCATGCTAGGTTTGACCTTTGCTAATAACAAAAAGCATATAATTCTATGAAGGAAGAAGTGGCGTCATTCTAATGCCAAGCAATGTGAACGCGTCAAACCTTGTTGATCGCGTCCGTAAAGGCGTTTATTATCAAACGGCTAGGATTGCATCGAGTGCTCCATGCGAAGATAATCTCAGCCATCGAGTGCTCCAAGTCCAAAGGGTGGATCGCCACGCCCACGCGCTATCATCTACGTGCGTCTTCACTTGTCGATGTTAATTAACACCCTAAAAGACAAGATCAAATGATTCAACGCGACTCTCTGATTGGCTATCGCCGTGTCTTTAACGAGCTTAATGACGGCGTGATGATCGGCCGTGTGTGTGAACCATAAAAGAAGCCAATGTTTTATGTCAAAAAGAAGAGTCCAATGGTAAACGAACCAAATGCCACGTGGCGTTTCCTTAATGGGTAATTCTCTTAAAATTCACTTGATTGTAGACCGTTCTTGTGTTCACATGCAGTCAAATATTTTTCAAGTCTCGGAACTTGCAAGTGAAATCATCCTTAATGGAATCACGCCCAGCCCTAAACTTTTATTGACTCCGAATAGCGAAATCAAAAATTAGTGTCCAAATGAAAAACTCCTAAAATCTCCTCCTTGGCATGTTGACAAGTGACAACTCTACCAAGTACCAACTACCAATTTCCAAGACCGAGTCGATTTTGACAACGAGACCGGAGAGATGGACTCTGAATAGTGAGATCTTGAACAATTAATTAGAGTTAATTAGTTTCCTGTTGACGAAGTTTTTCTTTGGCAAAAATTTAGAAAGTAGGGTATTCAAATCTTTAATGAAAAAAAAGAAAGTATTTCAATGACAAAAATGTAAAGTAAGATTTCTTTTTTGCGAATTTTTTTTTTTATATATATATAGGATTATACTATCCTACTAGGTAAGTTCGATTAAAATATATCTAGATAGAAAATATGTTTCACTTATCTTTTAGTAACAACTTTTATAACTTCCATATTTAATATTTTTCTGACTGTGCTTCCTTATATTTATAAACGTCTGAATTTGTATATTAATATTTTTTTCTTATCAATAACATGCATTATGCGAATTTAAATTTGGATGAAGACACATAGACAACATTAACATAAACCTGCATTAAGTTATTATTTTTTGTCGTCAATTCGTATACATAGTATTGATGATTAATCAGTAAAAAAAACTATAAAATTGTATTTATCTATTGGTCAACAAATTATATTTTTTTTCCTCCAAACAAGATTACAATATTATTATTTTTTTGGCAAAGATTTCATTGTGTTTTCTTTTTTTGGTCAACAAGATCAAAGATTAGTAATTACATTGTCTATTATTAGTAATTTTTCTTCACATTATTACTAGTTTGTAAGATACTACTTTGTCCATCATTTTTCCATTACAAAAACCAGAAAGCTAGTTGGCATATTATTTTTGTTGAGCTAGAAAAAATAATGGAAGAAGAGAAAGTGTGGACCATTAATTTATTAGCTTAACTTATTAAGGGTACCTTAGGAATTGAATGGTAAATTAACGCTTACTTACCTTAATTACAGAAGTTACGACGACTAATCACTACTGCTCACAGAATTTGGAAAAGAAAGACTGAAGAAAATCTAAAGAAAATAAACAGATATATATATATATATTTTTTTTTTTTTTTCTTTTTCTTTCTGATATATATATATAGGAAAAAAACAACGAAAGCGTCTCTATAGAAAAAAAAAAAAAAAAACAGACCAAAAGAGGGGCTTAGGATTTCTTCTCGAGCAGATTTGAATTTTTTTTAATTTTTCTTTGCTTGAAGAATTCTAAGTTTCTCATACTCCCATTTGATTCAATCGCATTTCTGGGAATTTTTGTTTGTTGTTGTTATCTTAGAATAATTATTTCTGGGTTTTCAAGTTGTAGAGTTCGTCTGCTCCTTGCGTAAGTTACATACAGACATTTACCGTCGTTTGAGTTTGTGAACGATCATCTGTTATCGGCGGAATCTAATGCGTTTAGATCCAAAAGCAAGCAAACAATTGTTTCTGATCTGATCAATCTCCGGTGGAAATGGTATTTTACTTATCGTTTCTGTCTTTTTCTGGGTTTATTCCCGTTCACATTCCAGAGAGGGTTTTAAGTTTTGGAGTATCTTATCTCTATCGCGATTGTGTTCTTCTTATGATTGAAATTTTCTGTTTGTTTTCATAAGTAGCTATTGTTGACTGATCCGTGGTTGGACTATAATTTTGGAGATTTTTCTATGATCTGTTTCTTCGAAATGGATTATTTGAACGCACAAATTAGTTTCATGCACTGCTTGATCCTTGGGGGATGTATAGATTTTTAGCTAAAATCCGACAAATCGGATGATAAGACTTTTGATTGATTCACGAATGACTGATTTACTAGAAGGTTGAGCTGGACATCATACTATCATCTGAATATGAATCTCTGGGGATCATTTAAATCTTTTGATTTGGTGTTCAAGGTTCTGAGTTTCTGTAGTACTTGATGATCTTGGGGTTATGATTAAGTTTCCTTTTGATTGAAAACCCTACAAAGCTTATTATATCTAGGGGTTTAGTTCTTTGACACAAGTGTACAAACTAGAGTATGTAATGCTACTCGAGTCCTCTTTCACAGAGTGATTTTTCCTGTCTTAACTTTAATCTTGAACAGTTTCTAGCCTCTTGTTGTAGTAGATATGGACCATATGGTGTGTTACTAGCTTTGAGTGAATATGCTCACAGTCTATATATTAGGAGTTAAATTACACTTGTGAAGATAGAGTTATCTGAAATGTTGGTTTTGCAGGCTTGTACTACAGTTAATGTGGGCTCTTTAGTTTGGGTCGAAGATCCAGAGGTGGCATGGATAGACGGTGAAGTTATCGAGGTTAAAGGAAATGATATTAAGGTCCAATGTACCTCAGGGAAGACGGTATGCTTAACCAGTTTGAATCATTAAATACGCGTCAACTTCTAAAGCATGGAGTTTTTAGTTTGTTTGTCTGTATATTTTCTACAGGGATTAAGTTTATTTTAAGCGACTTTGCTATATTATTGGAAATTCTCAGGTGGCTGTTAAAGTTTCAAATGCCTACCCAAAAGATGTTGAAGCTCCTGCTTCTGGAGTGGATGATATGACAAGGCTAGCATATTTACATGAACCAGGAGTCCTCCAAAATATGAAATCAAGATTTGATATCAACGAAATATATGTGAGTATTTCACTGAATTTCATTACAAACGAGTTTTTTACATATATATATTTAAATTTCCTCTTCTGACTGAAGCTTCTTGAACGTCAATATTTTCTTTCACTTTGTTAGGCATATGCGCTAATATATATTTTCTTCCAGACTTACACAGGGAATATTCTAATTGCTGTAAACCCTTTTAGAAGACTACCGCATCTTTATAACAACCATATGATGCAACAATATAAAGGTGCAGCCTTTGGAGAACTGAGCCCCCACCCTTTTGCAGTTGCTGATGCAGCTTACAGGTGCCTGACATGTAATTTTGGAGTCTTTCTTTTTTCTCCTTCTGTCACTGGTTGTTTCCTGTTTGACGTTGCTTGGCTTGTTTTCCATTGGCGGTAGACAAATGATAAAGCAGGGCATTAGTCAATCAATCTTGGTAAGTGGTGAAAGTGGAGCAGGGAAGACTGAGACTACTAAATTGCTCATGCAATATCTGGCAGACATGGGAGGGCGAGCTGTTTCTGAAGGAAGGGCAGTCGAAAAGAAAGTTTTGGAGGTTATCCATGGCCTATCTTTTAGTATACACCTTCTGGATATTTTCAGTCAGCTTTTGTTGATGTTGATTCGAAAATCATTCTTAGATATGTTTATGTTTTCTATTTATGCAGTCCAACCCTGTTCTAGAAGCATTTGGAAACGCAAAGACCGTTAGGAACAACAATTCAAGGTGAATATAGTATAAAATATATACATATGCATATTCGTGTGTACACACTTTTTCATTTCTTCTTGTGCTGACTATTTTTTCACCTATTGATTCATGTTCATGCTCATTATAATGTTGCAGTCGATTTGGTAAATTCGTGGAGATTCAGTTTGATCAAAGGGGAAGGATATCAGGAGCTGCTATCAGGACTTATTTGTTAGAGAGGTCGCGGGTTTGCCAGGTCTCAGATCCAGAGAGGAATTATCACTGTTTTTACATGCTCTGTGCTGCACCACCTGAGGTACATATGGCCCCTCCCCCCTTTTACAATGCTTCCCAAAACTTCTGAGTGTTCTTCTTGCTGGAGACGTTAGAACCTGATCTGGTATTTGAAAAAGCTTTGGATCAGACTTTGCTCTTTACTCCCAACTATGTTAATATGTTTCATAGTAAATAAGTTCTTTTAACCTCAATTGCTTGTATATGTTTGGTTCACGTATATTAAAGTCAGTTGGAAGCATCATTAAATTGCGCAGTCTTCCATTAAGGATGTGTCACCGAAATTCTTGCCCTGATGTTTTCTCATTTCCCTTTTATTATTAATCAGGACATAAAAAAATGGAAATTGGCGGATCCAAGAACATTTCATTACCTGAATCAATCTCAATGCATTGAGTTGGAGAGAATGGATGATTCGAAGGAGTATCATGAAACTAGAAAGGCAATGGATGTTGTTGGGATAAATTCAGAGGAGCAGGTAGGTTTTTTGTTTTTGTTTTTTTGGTCATTTTTTTAGTAGAAATTACGGTATTGACAAATGAGTGTCTTTTGATATAAATTTGATGTCAGGAAGCAATATTTCGAGTTGTGGCTGCTATTCTTCATCTAGGCAACGTAGAATTTGGTAAAGGAAAAGAACCAGACTCGTCAGCCCCAAAAGATGAGAAGTCCAACTACCATCTGAAGACTGCGGCTGAGCTTTTCATGTGAGTAACTAATTGATTATCTATGGCTTTGAAATTTGAAAAGCACCCTTCCTGAAACTGGTTCATTTAATATGTAATAAAGAAGTCATTCCTGACTCCGTGGATTTCAACAGGTGCGATGAGCAGGCACTGGAAGATTCTCTTTGTAAACGTGTGATTGTGACGCGTGATGAAAACATTACGAAATGTCTGGATCCAGAATCTGCGGCCCTCAGCAGAGATGCATTGGCAAAAACTGTGTACTCAAGATTGTTTGATTGGTATGTCTAATATTAATACATTCAGAATTTTGGTACTGCTTCTCTTTCTTTGCAGATATGCAAACTTACTTTAATTTTCTTAACTTTCTCTATTGCTCTTTCAGGATTGTGAACAAGATCAATAATTCAATTGGACAAGATCCTGATTCAAAATATCTGATTGGAGTGCTGGATATATATGGATTTGAGAGTTTCAAGACAAACAGGTGCTTAAGCGGTATGCCTTTTGTTTGATAAGGGAAAGGAACCACTTTGGAGAAATATTATGGAACTTAGCTGATATTAAAATAATTCTCAACATTTTCACATGATAGTTCTGTTCTTTAGTTTGTTGGTTCTCTAAGGATTTCTAGTTTAGTAAGCAATGGAAAGGGTAGTATATATATATCTCAACTCCTAGAAGTTTTTGGATATCAAGTAAAAGGGACAAACAAAGCTTTTATTAATTACCTAACGAGGGGCCTTTCCAACTTTTTAGCTGATATATATTTTAAAAGGAAGTTAAAATATCAAATGGATTTTGCTGGTGTTTTCCTTAAAAAATGCTTTGTATTGCATGCGCTTTGCAGTTTTGAGCAATTTTGCATCAACTTGACGAATGAGAAACTTCAGCAACATTTTAATCAGGTTTGTCTGAGGTTTGTTAATCTTCAGATTGGTGCCAGTTTTCAGCCTGATTTATCCCTTATAGTGATCCATGATTTTTTTCTTTTCTCGGGCAGCACGTCTTCAAAATGGAACAAGATGAATATAATAAAGAAGAAATTGATTGGAGCTACATTGAATTCGTAGATAATCAAGATATTTTGGACCTTATTGAAAAGGTCGCTAGTTTCTATATATTTGATCTGTTACCTCTTACCTCTTACTGAGTATTATTTATTAAACACTATTCGTTATTATTTTGTCATGTCTCAGAAACCTGGTGGTATCATTGCTCTCCTGGATGAGGCTTGGTATGGCTCTAAGAACTTGAATTGATATTGTTCAGCATGTGTTTTCTTTTCCTTCTTTATTTCAAAATTTCATACCTGTATCTTGCAGCATGTTCCCAAGATCAACACATGAAACATTTGCTCAAAAGATGTATCAAACGTTCAAAGATCACAAGCACTTTAGTAAGCCAAAATTAGCTCGTACTGACTTCACAATTTGCCACTATGCTGGTGATGTGAGTATACACTTGCTTCGACGTTTGGAATATATATAATGCAATATTGCCCTGAAAACTAGTTAGTTGTTCATACCCTAATAAGTACTGATTCATATTTTCAGGTCACTTATCAGACCGAACAGTTCCTGGAAAAGAACAAAGATTATGTTGTTGCCGAGCACCAGGCTCTGCTAAATGCTTCGAGGTGCACCTTTGTTGCATGTCTCTTCCCTCTTCTTGCAGAAGATGCTAACAAAAAGTCAAAGTTCTCTTCGATTGGTTCACGATTTAAGGTGCAGTAAATGAGGTAGTTTTACGCAAATTGTTAGTCTCATGACTACTGAAGCTACTTTCTTACTCAATGCAGCAACAATTGGTGACATTGCTTGAAACGCTGAGTACTACTGAGCCTCACTATATTCGTTGCGTGAAGCCCAATAATCTTCTGAAGCCTTTGATCTTTGAGAACCAAAATGTTTTGCAACAGCTACGATGTGGGGTGGGATTTCCATATTTTGGTTTTTCTAACAAATGTGCTTGTTATAGTTACATGCAAGTTTTAAATTCTGAATTACGCATATCTTTCAGGGTGTGATGGAGGCAATCAGGATTAGCTGTGCTGGATTTCCTACTAGAAAACAATTTGAAGAATTCCTAGACAGATTTAGTATCCTTGCTCCTGAAGTTTTGGATAAGAGGTTTCCCTCTCTTTAATTTAGGGTTTGGAAACTTACCTAGATGTTGAAAACATTCTAACTTTTGGTTGGCCTCTTTCTAGTTCTGATGATGTAGCTGCCTGCAAGAAACTTCTTGAAAAAGTTGAACTCCAAGGATACCAGGTACATTTTTGAAGAGACATGTTTTGAATACTATGCAATGTGGCGGACCTTTACAACTCTGATGAAGAGCATCTGATTGATCCGTTTTGTTTTTCCAGATTGGTAAGACGAAGGTTTTCCTTAGGGCTGGACAGATGGCTGACTTAGATGCTCGGAGGAATGAGCTCTTAGGCAGAGCAGCCAGCACCATCCAGAGGAAATTCCGCTCCTACTTGTCCCGCAAAACTTTTGTGATGCTCCGCAAGACTGCAATAAATATGCAGGCTGTGTGCAGAGGTACTTTAAAGCTAAAAGAATGATATTCGACTTTAGTACTCAGGCAAATAGAAATTTACTAATTATTTATTCTCTGCTTTGTTTTCTGCCATTTATAGGTCAACTTTCTCGACATATCTTTGAGGGATTGCGCAAAGAAGCTGCTGTTTTGGAGATCCAGAGAGACATACGGATGCACCTTGCTAGGAAGTCTTACAAGGAATTATATTTTGCTACTGTTTCCATTCAATCAGGAATACGTGGTATGGCTTCCCGTGACAAACTACGGTTCCAAAAGCAGAACAAGGCGGCAATTATGATTCAGGTTCTGTACACGTTTCTGTTGAAAAATAACATGTTTTCTTTTTTCTTGTTGGGTTCATCTACTAGATGTCTTGAGCTTTTCATCTTTGTCCCAAATTACTTGTAAAATTTATGACATTGAATTTGTTCTCTTTGTATATAACAGAGCCATTGCCGCAAATTCCTGGCCCAGTTGCACTACCAGAGGCTAAAGAAAGCAGCAATTACAACACAAAGTGCATGGAGAGCAAGGATAGCCCGTAAAGAACTGCGGGAGCTTAAGACGGTGAGCTTCTTTTCACTTCTGTGTGTATCAGTTCTCATTCTAAGCGTAGTATATGGCACTTGCAACACTTCAGATAATGCTGGATATTAAATGAGCTTATATAATGGGAATATATGCGCTTACATAATGGATTAGGTGGGGTTTTATAATAGAGCTGGCTCTTTGATGCGATTGCTAGCAACTGGAAGTTATCCTTGCTGTTTGAGGGTCTTCGAAATTTAGGCAGAAGATGTTGGCCTTTCCAAAAATATGAATAATTGCACTAATGATGCCTCATATTTCGTGCAGGCTGCAAAGGAAACGGGAGCCCTTCAAGCTGCCAAGAATAAGCTTGAGAAACAATTGGAAGAACTCACATGGAGACTGCAGCTAGAGAAACGCATGAGGGTAAGTTAATAGAGAACTCTTTAGGTTTGCCTCTTATCCTTCAAATATTATCATTCCAAAAGCTTTTCTCTGGAATAACTAGATTCGGATATTTAACATATCCGTCATCTATTTTTGTGGCTTTAACGATTTAGATGGACATGGAAGAAAGTAAAACACAAGAAAATGCAAAACTGCGATCATCATTGGAGGAAATGCAACTTCAATTCAAAGAAACCAAAGCCTTGCTCTTACAGGAAATGGAAGCTGCTAAAAAGACGGCAGAAATTGTTCCTGTGTTGCAGGAAGTTCCTGTAGGTGACACAGAGCTAGTGGAGAAGCTAACTAGTGAAAACGAGAAGCTCAAGGTAGGAAATTAGCTCTGTTCTTTTTTTATTATTGCGTCTATTAAGGATGTCAAAGCTGTGAAATATCTGAAGGAAAGTTTCATATTTCCTTTATTTCTCATTTGGTTCAGTCCCTGGTAAGTTCATTGGACCAGAAGATTGATGAAACAGAGAGAAAATTCGAGGAGACAAGCAAAATAAGTGAGGAGAGGCTGAAGCAGGCTTTAGAGGCTGAAACTACAATTGTCAATTTGAAAAAAGCTGTGCACGAGTACCCACTATACATCTCTGAGTCTCTTAATGAATTCACAAAAGATCCCATTGGCACTCAATATTAAGCATATTTTATCTTCACATGTTCATTTGTAGACTTCAAGAAAAAATCTTGGATGTGGAATCTGAAAACCAAATATTGAGGCAGAAATCCCTCTTACACACATCAGGACATCTCCCTCCGACTCCGGTTAAGGTATATCTGAGCAAAAATATGCTTCGATGACTATGCAATCATAAATTAAAGTAGTGTTTTCCTACTTGCAGAACTCACAAAATGGTTACTTTCTTAGCAAAGAAAGTCTGTTCAATGTAATCGTGTCTTGCTTTTTTATCCCTTTTCCCCTGAATCATGTTCCATCTGTTTGTATGTCCTTTAACGACATCTGTGCAGGGATCTGAGATTGAAACACCAGCAAGAACCCAAGAACAAGAATCTGAAGCAAAGACTCGGAGATTGCAAATGGAACGTCAACATGTATGTTGTTTAGTTTAATTACTACATTCTGTATTTCTGATCTGTCGGATGTGTCGTCTTTTATTAAAGAAAGATATTTGTTCTTGCTATAGGAGAATGTTAATGCTCTTATCAACTGCGTAATAAAGAATATTGGATTCAACCAGGGGAAGCCTGTAGCGGCATTTACGATATACAAATGCCTTCTTCATTGGAAATCCTTTGAAGCTGAAAGGACCAATGTGTTTGATCGTCTTGTTCAAATGATTGGTTCTGCTATCAAGGTACTGAATTGCATGTCAAGTCTTTATAATTAAGACATTGTCACCCAAGGGTGGGATATTGTGCCCCTTTTTTTGTCGTCAATTTTCTGAAACAGGATAATCTGGTTTTGCTTACCTCTGAAAAGTCGATTTCATATATAATAATCACACTTGAGTTGTTACGATCTTGACTATCAGGATGATGATGACAACGAGCATTTGGCATATTGGTTGTCAATTACTTCAACCTTGTTGTTCATGATCCAACAAAGTCTGAAACCCGATGGAACAGGTGCCACTCCACAGCGAAAACCACCTGTTTCAACTTCCTTGTTTGGAAGAATGGCCATGGTATATATACCTCTGTTTGTCTATGTTAATGAAGTTTTGTTCCAAAATTGTTAAAATTTTCTGAAGCATTATCTTCTAATATACCAGGGTTTCCGTTCAGCGCCTTCCTCTGCCGAGACTTCTGCAGCAGCAGCAGCTGCAGCAGCTGCAGTGATTCGCCCGGTTGAGGCAAAGGATCCAGCTTTGCTTTTCAAACAGCAGCTTACAGCTTATGTAGAAAAGATATTTGGAATGATTCGGGATAACCTGAAAAACGAGTTGCAAACTTTGCTTTCCCTTTGCATCCAGGTCGGCTAAGAAAAATATTCATTGTTCTCTTTTTACCTTTAACACTATTAGTCTTCTTTTCTTTCTATGTATGTGGTGATGTCTGATATGAACGGACCTCTTTAGGCACCGCGAACATCAACGGGACGTTCACTACGATCTGCAAAGACAATGGGCAAGGATTCTCCTTTAGACCACTGGAAGGGAATTAATGACGGCTTATACGCACTTCTAAACACACTGAAGGAGAACTTCGTATGGGAAATCCACAAAACTCATCTTCTCCAGTCACGTTTTGTTTCTCTTTAATGTCTGGAAATTCTGATATTTTTCTCCACTTTCAGGTTCCTCCGGTTCTTATCCAAAAGATATTTACTCAGACATTCTCATTCATCAATGTCCAATTATTTAACAGGTTAGAGATTGGTTTATTGTCTATTATCAAGTAAGCATGTGCATATAAAGGCATTATTATAACAGGGTTCATTCTTGTCTGCAGCCTTCTTTTGCGACGAGAATGTTGTACATTTAGCAACGGAGAATATGTAAAATCTGGTTTAGCATTGTTGGAGGAATGGTGCGCCGAAACAAAAGAAGAAGTATTCCCTAGCGAATGTTCCTTTCTAATGTTGTGAATTATAGATTAATTTATGCATAGCACAATTTGGCTCATAACACCTTTCCTCTTGAATCGCAGTATACTGGCTCATCCTGGGATGAACTTAAACATATCAGGCAAGCTGTTGGATTCTTGGTATGTTTTCTTTTACACTTGTCTGACTATAAGGAAAATCCTTCATTCTATTTTCCACATTTCCAATATCTCGTGGTAAGAGATTTGTGCTGTTCTCATGATTGTCCCTTGAATTGGCATTTACTAACAGGTCATCCATAAGAAGTACAGAATCTCGTACGATGACATCGCACATGATCTATGCCCTGTGAGTCCCTCCATCGGCCTGACTCTTTTCCTTGATAATAGACAGATATTATGCACATGCATAAGAATTTGTTTCTGAATTTGAATGTTGTGGTCAATTTCGCAGATCCTTAGTGTCCAGCAACTTTACAGAATATGTACACTGTACTGGGATGACAGCTACAACACAAGAAGTGTATCCCAAGATGTAAGCTTATCTGCAGAAACAGCTCTCTGTCTCTCTTTCTCTCGTTCTTTTCAGTACTACTAATGTTTATGAACAGGTGATTTCAAGCATGAGAGTGCTTATGACAGAGGATTCCAACAACGCGGACAGCAGCGCCTTCTTGTTAGACGAAGATTCTTGGTAACAAAATAACCCTAAATCCAGACTCTTTTATCTCTGGCTATGCAGAAGGTTAATTTAGCTGCTTAAAAAATAAATGAATATTTCGTTTTTCTTTTCCTGCTCAGCATTCCCTTCACTACCGAGGATCTATCGAGTTCAATGCAAGATAAGGACTTTGCAGAAATGAAACCAGCTGAAGAGCTTGAAGAAAACCCAGCTTTCAGTTTCTTGCTTTAATGGTGAAGATACCAAAAGAAGCTGCAGGTGTACTGTCCCTTCAAGAACACACCAGTAAAAGCAGAGGGAAGAAGAACAAAATGTCGCCGGAGATTTCCAGATTCTTTTTTCATTGGCAAGACATTGATTGATTGATTGATTCTCATTTCGTTGCTTTGTTATTCATTGTCTCCGATCATCCCAGAAGTTCTATGCTTTGGCTGGGAGAAATAGAGAAGAGACTTGGAACTCTATGTTTTCTTCTTCTTGTGCAGCTTCTCTTTTTCTTCTTTCTTCTTTTTGGATCAACTTTAATTTTAATTTTAATTTTTGGTGGTTTTCATTAATCTGGTGAAATGCGCAAGTTGTTATAGAAAAGATATAACAAACTCATGTTTTTTTTTGGGGGGTTAAAATCTTTCTTTTCGTTATTTCATTCAATAGCGAGCTTATAAGAAATATATTTCTATCAATATGACTACTGTATACGTATAGGAAAAATGGGTATCTAATTAAATTAATATTTTTACTAATATGAGCCCACAACTTGCCCGGGAAGCAAAACCAACAATAACAAAATCCTTGCTACACAAGCCTATATCTTCTTTATATATATGGACGAATCGTCGATAAAAGAAAAAAAAGAACTGAATCAACTTAAATACACAACCAACCAACACCTTTACTCTCTCTCTCTCTCAAGAAAGAGAAAAAGTCCTAATACGATGAGGCATACGATGAAATTCCTTGCGCAACAAGCAAGGCGGATTCCGGTTTCAAATGTCGCTTCCCGCGTTCGCCATTCCGGAACCCTAATATCTCCTCACCGGAACAACCCTTTGCTGCTTCGGATCGCTACGGCTTTAGATCAGAAGACACCAGTCGTTCAAGTGCTTGATCAATGGCGAGAACAAGGCAATCAAGTGAAGCCTTCGGACCTCAGATGCATCATCAAGAAGCTCCAAGATTCCCAACGATTTTCCCATGCCCTCCAGGTTTCAATCTAACACAATTCTTCCTTCTTTTCGATTGATCAAAACCCTCCTTTTTTTTTTAACATATCTATTCATATCATATTAGCATCTCTGCTTGCTTGCTGTTTTTAGATATCAGAATGGATGAGTTCACATCAGGTTTATACTCTGTTTCCGGAAGATATCGCATCTCGGATTCAGTTGATAGAGACAGTTTTGGGCCTGAAAGAAGCAGAGAAGTTCTTCGAAAGCATCCCGGAGACCATGAAGGACTACACCGTCTACACAACTCTATTAACCTTGTACACAAGATCCGAGAATACTCTGCATAAAGCAGAGTCCGTTTTCGAGAAGATGAGAGAGCTCGGTTTCCTCTTGAAACCTGCCCCATACAACCTAATGCTATCTATCTACAGCCCACTGAGAAACCAAGACAATGTCAATCAACTTCTGAGCGAGATGGAAGAGAACAATGTCGAGCCAGATGATCTCACTGCGAACTATGCGCTCTTGGTATATGCAGCTGTATCCGACATCAAGGCGATGGAGAAGTTTCTGAGTAGCAACCCCGGGATCAAACTAGAGTGGGGAACGTGCATCGACATGGCAAAGGCTTACCTGAGATCGGGATCAACGGAAAAGGCGTTAGCTATGCTGCATAGAACAGAGCTGTTGGTTGATTCCGCGTCGAGAAAACCAGCTTACGAGGCTCTCATGAGCGTGTATGGTGATGTGGGAGAGAGAGAAGATGTGTATCGGATTTGGGAGCTTCACAAGAACGCGGGTCAGAGCAACGAGGGTTATCGAGCTGTGATAAGCTCGCTCTTGACTATAGGAGACATGGAGGGTGCAGAAGTGATATATAGAGAGTGGGAGCTTGGAGGTCTTCCGTTCGATGCTCGTATCCCTAATACTCTCATCTCTGGATATCATGAAAAGGGAATGGAGAGAAGACAAAGAAACTAATCAACTTTGATCCAATCCATAATAAAACTCTATATTATTATTCCAACTGTTTTAGAGATTATATAACAATTGGTTAAACTTCTTTCAAGAAAGAAAGAATTTTTTTTTTTATCCTTCATAATCTTTTTCACTTGACCTGTAACATCATTCGTTTTCATAAAAGAATTAGAGGCATGGAACCTGCAAAGAATGGAGAATGCCATGCACATTCTTCTTTCTTCAACACATACACAATTGCTTCAAACTTGGTATGTGGAGAAATTTGATCCGGGCTTGGATAAAAATACACACATCATGGATTCCCAAGAAACAACAAAACGTTTGCCAAGAGACATGGATATAGCAAGAGAGCTTCAGAAACGAACTACTAGTGATTTTGATGACGATTTCGAACTCCGTGGCCTTACTCTTAAGACACAGTCTTGTGTACCTTGACTACTCTAGTTATGTCGCTGGACATTATAATGTTGTTTTGGATTCGCTTGTCGAAGCTAGACTGGATCTTCGATTATATGAGTCAAATGTCTATGATGATGATGGTCCATTGTTCAATGAAATTTATGGCGATGTTTCGAGTCTGATTGAGGGGATGAACAACATTAAGAGCCTCACTTGTCTCCTGATTCTCTTGAGGTCAGTTTTGCTTCTTCTTCTTCTTCTTCTTCTTCTTCTTCTTCTTCTTCTTCTATTGCAGCAGGAGAGTCAATCTAATGCTAGCAAGGTCTCTCACATGGTGATAATTGGCTTGTATATATATATCAGGTGTTTTACTTTTGTTGTCATTCCATGCCGGTGCTCGACAACCTCCTTAGTTTATCTATCAAAAGTGACGAGGAAAAAGGCTGGCAAGCAATCCCACGCCTGCTTGACAACTCCCCAAAATCTACAGACTTTAGTCATCAAGGTATCAAATTTTTGATCTTTAAGACACGTTTCTTTTCTCTGTTGCCATTTATACATGTCTATCAAATGGTGTGGTCTTTTTGTTGTGGTTCCAGGGTCTTGTGCACAGAGTTACAGAGTGGTGTGGAAACGCGTGCGCTTGCATCCGTAAGGAGAACAGGGAGATGGTATGCTGTGTGTCGAGGTGTCGAGTGAAGGTGCTAGAGATTTCAGGGTACGGAGGAAGTCTTGGAGAGCTGAAACAGATGAGGCATTTCTTGGGGAAGTTGGAATGTCTTGAAACTGTGAAAGTTGGTGTTAAAGAGGACACCAACAACAGTAACTACTTGGCGAGCTAATCTAATGGCTCTTTTCAGAGTTTCATCAAAATGCAACATCCAATTCATCTGATTTTTCTCTCCTTTTATTACCTTTTTGTTGGCAACGAAATTTAAATATATTATTGTTGATGAATATTTTTATCTGAATTAATATCTATGAATATATGTAATATTACCTCTACAAAATTCTTTTGGTAGCACTATATACATAGTTTACAAACAATGTAACAAATCTAGAAGTTTGACAAAAGGTTAAATTTTATTATATATAGCTATAAAACTACGTAGGAAAGATTAATGACCATTGTGCTGAATTCTTTTTGTCACTGATGTAGAAAATATTAATCCATTTATTGACACAAGATTGAATATAGTGATACCAAATTACAATTTCTTTTTTGATAAAAGCAAATTACAATTTCAACGATAGTCATCTTAATTAGTTGATTAATAAGATATATTAGTCTTACATAGATACATAAAAATAATGAAAGCTAATATTATTCATCAACTTTAGGAGAACAAATAATCTTATGACCGAAGTAAATTTTGTTTAAATAAATTTTATTAGTTATAAGACGATAGTCGTGATGAAAGCAAGTAAAGATTTCTTTCAAACGACAATTTTTTATGATATAAAATGTATAAAAAATAAACATTTGAATTTGAAATAGTAATTTTATCGTATAGAAATGAAACAGGCTCATATATACGTACGTTTCTTATGTGTAATAGAATATGTATCCCGCAACTTGGAAGCTCAAAGTCGTTTCCCTTTTGAGAGGGGAAAAAAATAAAATTTGTATCCCAAACAGATTTACGTTATAGACTTACAGTTGTAATGAAAAATACTCCCATTTAGTCACACGACCAAAACCCCAAAATGAATAAAAGAATAACAAATTAATGAAGTTATTCAAAAGGAGTCTACTTGGATCTTCCCAGGACCATATTGAGTTTTCTAACCACATGCAGGGACCATATTAAAAGACTTTGTAACATTTTTTTTTTTCTTGCAATATGGTATGTATGGTTTAAACACCATCTCCCTCGTGGTCGTGGTACATTTCAAGTTTACATTTTTGTTTTTTCTTCCTATATGGATAATCAATATTCATTGCTAAAATGGACCAACCTTCTCTCAATCGATTAATATAATAAATATTAATTAGTTGACTTTTAAAGTTGTGAGGATTGTTTGATGAGATCTTTGAAAATTCTGAAAGTATGTCGGTTTCATTTAATATAAAAGTGTAAAGAATGTATTAAGATTAATAAAATATTAATTGACTTTAAGCTTCTGTTGTTTAGTTTATCATCTAACACTATGAATATATACATATTGAAACATGAATTAGAATATTCTTTAGAGTCAAAGCTACAACGTTGTGGGGGTTAAGAAATAAAATAATTGGACTCTAAGAAAATAATACAATTATGGGTCGGGCAATTTCTATTATGGCCACTACAAGATCTTGTTCCTTACTTTTCACCGTTAAATCTAAAATTATTTGAAATTATATTATGCTATGGATCATGATCCACAAGTCATATACCAAAGTGCATATTTAATGATAATCTGCGAATTATTTTTGCGACTGTTGTTTAGAAAATGATTTATTATCTATGATTAACATAATTTAGTATATATTTTAGGACTCCTCACTTATTGTTACAATTTTTAAGCAGATATCTTATGATAATGTAGAGCCGGAATTCTCTTACAGAGAGTCTGGTGTTTCCTTGACGACAAAGCAGGTAGATTGAAACTTAATTAGAAGAGATTAGCCGCATAATACTATTGAGACGTCGGTGCGTTAAACTTAAAAGAGACAATATCCATCATAAGAATCCGTCGACATAAGAGGAATTTCTAATTGGCTGAAATCGAAGAATTAGGCATCTAAATAAAGAAGAGAGCTACATGGATAAAGGAAAAATAGGTTGATAGCTCAACTGAAAAGATATATTCGTGTTAATTAAGAGGTCATAAAATCGAGTGACGAGACATGTAAAATATCTCCTCCGTTCCATTAAAATAGAAGTTTAAGGTTTTGCACACACTTTAAGAGCAAAGTTACAATACCAAATATAACCTCATTAGAATGTTGTAATTTCAAAAACAAATTGATAAATTTTATTTTATATACTGTAATTATTTTTAATTAGCTAAATTTTTAAATTGAAAACATAAAACTTCTATCTTTGTGAAACAAATAAAAACTCATAATTTTTATCTTAATGGAACGGAGAGAGTATTAAATATTGGTCCGAATATAGGGATGTACAGATTTCGGTCAAGAATCTTCTAATTATCAAAAAAAAAAAAAAAAAAAAGTGATTTTTTTTGTTGTCTCCATTCATGCGTCACAAAGTAAACATGTTCTGAGAACTTTTAATTCCCAATTAATAAAGTCTATCTCGTATCGTAAGTCGGTTCTCAGTAGCCAACCAAACGATAAAAAAGCTGTTTTGGAATGCTTTATATAGTGTTTGAGAATTATTATCTATTATTTTGCTCCTATGACTTGAATAACACATTTCTAACAGGAAAAGAAACATAACAAATTTGACTTTAATTTTTAGTTATGAAAAGTCCAATTTTTTTTCGACATGTCCAACTTTTTAGTTATGTGCTTAATCAAATTGACTTTAACTGACCTTCGGTTCAAACAGAGACTAGAAGATTGATATGATATTTTTAGCTATGGACGGTATCTACTCTACTGATGATCTTACGTAACTCCTGTAAGTTACTACAATAAACAATATAGCATATATGTTTTTAAGAAAAATTTATATATAGCATATGCAGTGTCACGTGATTAAAAAAAGTACCGTTATGCGCGGGACGTATAGTATACGAAGAATGTGCATGTGGCACATTAGTTTTGAGTAAAGCCATTCAAAAAAAAAATCTTTTTTTTTTGTTGCTAAAGGGGTATTCAATAAAACTATAAAACTGATGAAATGAGGATTATTGAAGTAAACAAATGTCCCTAGAGCATCTCAAGGGTTGATGGAAGGGTGAAAGGACGTGGCTCTTCATGAATGTTCATGCATTATCCTTTTTGGACGTCGACAAATTTTTGATATTCCAAACTTAATCTCGATTCTCTAACCGAATAAATAATTCTTTTTTAAAAAGAGTTTTTAGTTTTAATTCGGTTCATGTCCATCCACTCTTGTTAGTGTTACGTATGTTCTCGGACGATTATAAAACCAATGCATATAATGTATAAGAATATTCCTTTCTTAGTCATTATATCTAGCGCCGGAATAAGATCGTGATAGAAAATTCCTTGTGAAATGATAATAGAAACTGAAATTTTTAGTCTCCCAATTTTCGAATAATATACTAAAATTTGTTAATAATCTGTGTATATATATAGCCATAAGCTATTCATTGGGAATATTGGATGAATGGCGGCTGGTCCAAGTCCAACTAATTGCGACTAAATCATATATAGTTATTCTACCTGCCTTAAGCTCAATGATATATATTCGTATTGGTTTCAATATTAATTCATTTGTAATTGTCATATGTAGCTAAAAAAACAAACAAATTATTCTAATTCTAACCATGTTGTGTTCATGTACATTAAAAATTCTTACATTTTGGATAGAAACTAGAAATGTTATCTACTTAGCACCACCAAAATAAACTATCAGATCTAAAAAAATCTATTTTATGATTGAAATATCTCTTTCTCTATATTTTCCGATTTCTATATAATTACTACTCTTATCTTAACAGATAAACCCAACGTATTTACGTAACTCTGTGCATTAGAAAAAACGATAGCTTGATAAATAGTCTCTGCAAATGACAATCGCAATAATACGTAGTTTTTAGTTATTCTCCATTTGTTTTAGTAGCTACATGTGTTATGTGTAGTTTTGTGTAAAACAAAAAAAAAAAACTGTAAAAGATTAGACAGGTTTTCAGAAAAAAAAGGACCAAAATGTTAAAAAAAACTCAAATTATTTGGTGAATTCACAATTTTTTTGTTGTTGTTGAAAAAAACCCTTTTAGGGTCTACGTAAAAAAAAAAAAACAAGTAATTGCACTAACTCATGTGAGCGCTTTCTTATTATTTTAAATTTTAATATGTAGATGACTTACGAAGATGATCCGAAAGAAGGTCAAAAATCAAGACTCTGAAGTAATTTACGGAATGGTAACTAAATGAAATTTCTTTTAAAATAAAAATGACTTTTATGATTAGTTTGGTTACCATCATGTGGGAATTAAAGAAGAGCTAGTTTGATACCCATTTGGCAACACTAATTTTATATTATATATATATATATATATATGTGTGTGTGTGGTGTGTGTGCATGTATATATGTGTACAGCATGCATGTGGATATAAGGCATGTACCATGCAAGAAAGAAAACTCTTTCATGGACCTGAAGTTAATCACCATCCACCACGTCTCATTAAGTCTAACCACATGTTTCCATTACCTTTTTATTTTATTTTCGGCTAAAACTATTATTTAAATAATCTTTTATGTATAATCAAACTACGCTCTTATCTTTCTTGGTTTGATAAAAAATCATACTGGTTTTACGACATTATATATATCACTCATTTACAAAAATGTCGCGCGGTTATTAACATCTAAAGTATAAAGGGAAACAAATAAAGAGAAACTCTTATATCTTCACGGCTTTATACATTTTAATATTCCAACCTTTTGAAACTCATATGAAACCAATATTCAATCAAAATGTTGCTATATTGTCGATTTTTCTGTTATAAATTATTTTAAAAAATATAACCATTTCTATACAGATATAAACTAATATCATTTTGAAAAACGACTGACAGTACTAAAGATTACTCTTGTATTTTCTTCATTTATACATTTTTTCATAAATAATATAGGCTATGCAACAATAATTAGACGATACATTTGATGATTTGAAACATATGTTGTATCCATCATTTGAAATAAACAAATACAAATGAAGTTATAACTTTGGTCCAGCTTTCGGTTTAACTAATTCCCGGTTTACAGCTAAATATAATAAAAACCGGGACCACAAATCCTTGGGTTTTGAGTCTATTCTATGTCTCTTCATTCGAAGTTGGGCGGTACCTAGTTTCAAGTTTTTTTTCATCACCTTTTTTTCAACAAAAATAGTAATTATACCATTAAATATTGGAGCTATTTGATTGATTATATTAAACCCAAATTCTAATAAAATACGGTACTGCGTTGCCACATGAAAAACCTCTGGTTGCGCCAGGTGCAATGGGCCTGTCACGGTATCAAAATAAATGATATTTATAGGGTAAATCTTATTTAATTACATATTGATTACATTGGGTTAGTCGTTTATAAATGATGTAGTTTCTGACATTCGATCAAAATATTTTTTTTTAGGTTAAAGTGTACTGTTTAAATTTATTATTTAATTAGAAAGTTGTGGATTGAAGTCCGTCTATATCCCCTAAACTTAGACTATAACAAGTTATATGGTTATGTTTTAAGTGTTATTTCCTAAATTTTACTCAATTCTAAAATTTTTAGACTTTATTCTTAATATATATTTTATTTGAGCTAACGATACTTGATAAATATTCTGTTCATTAATAATGTGTGTTCGTTATAAAAGTAAATCATTCATCTTAAAACTTGTCGATCAGTTTATAGTCAAATTTAAAACAAAAATAGAAAAGAAAATACACTATTTGTTTTTTTTGTTTTGACGTCTACACTATTTGTTTTTATGTGTGTATATATGAATATTTGTTCTTTAACCAAAAGAAATTATGAAAATTTATGTACAATTTTGTGGTGATAATCTTCTTGCATTGTTAACAATTGTCGACGTAGGCAAGAATCTTTTTCATTTGTCTTGGTTATAAAAAAAAAGAGTGTAATAATTGGTGTGACAAATATAGTTCGTATAATTATTATGATTTTCTTAATTAGTTTATTGAAAATTCATATTCTGTAGCATGTGAGCACTTCGAGGATATATTGGTATGACGCACACTATATCTTGAATCTTCTACCGAATAAATCGATATATGTAATGCATCGCCGGTGGACGGACTTCCATGCCCTTTTTAGGTTTGTGAATCTTACTTTCGTTCGACGGTCACCGTGTTATTACGAAAGGTTCTAAAATTTTTGTTAAATAACCCAACAAATTTATTATATTTTATTCTCGCTCATACGATATCCAAAATCACTTTATGATATATCATCTATCTTTAAATGATTTCAATTCAACACACTTAATTATGGAGTTCTGTAATGACGTTACAAGAAAATTAAATAAATTTTAGTAACATAAGTAATCAAATCAATTTTCTTAGACATCTTCGTATTTACTATATAATTAAAAAAATGAGAGTATTACGATCATTCCCACTTACATAGAGCAAGATCCTCATTGCAAACCAAGACTGTAACGTCCCCGATCCGCAATATGATCGTCGGGACGGACCAAGGTCGAGATTTGGTAAAGAATAGCCGAGAGTCTAAGTAAAGACTCAAACCATGGTCCAAAATCATCGGCTAAGTTCAAGACTTAGCCGGACAAAGGGAAAAAGATTAAGTAGATGCGCAGATTAAGTTCAGTTCGATTCAGCCGAGCTGCAATGAGCTAGAAGGTCGAGCTGGGTCAGTTAAGTCAGTTGACGGAAAGCTCGGTTCAGCTGGGACAAGTGTTCGGCATATGGGTCAAGCTGGCCGAGTGGTAAGGTAGCTGGTCGGCTGGGAAGCTAGCTGGGCGAGCTGGATGGGAAGTTGCTCGGCTAAAGGTAAGACCACACGCACCACGTGTGCGAGAGCGTTTGGGGCGGTTTCTAGCCGAAGGGGTGTGTACCTTATTCGGCCAAACAACACGCCTGTTCGGCTAAAAACACAATCGTTCGACCATAGGCGGTTTTGGGCAACAATGGAGTCTATAAATAGACTCCTTGGTCACATTTTCATGGAGGGAAAGCGCAAAAACATAAAATAGCCGAGAGACTAAGGCATTCTGAGGGAAAGAAAGAGTTTAGCGGAGAGAAAGAAGGGCTTGGTCGATCAAGGATCGAACCAAGGGAATACGGACGTGGGAAGAAGGATCGCGGCAAGTGAATGCTCCAATCCGAACAGTGTGATGAAAGGTGAGTGCTTTACCGGTGGCCTTAGTGAACGGATCCAGACTATCGGTTTACCGAGCAAGTCCTACGATCGGTCTAAGTGCGCATACGGTTGGTTTACTCGATAGAAATCATAATATGCATTCCGGACATGGTTGATAAACTTGGCTAGATAAATAACCATCTTTGCTTACCCGGCCTAGAAGTTAGCCGGACAAGAAGGAAACGCGGTAAGGTGCGTGACCTGGGGATCGGATAGACACCGCCAAGGCTCGGCTAAAAACCTTACCGGATTCTTCATGGTTCGGCTAAACCGTCTTGGCCGTGGTAAGGTATAGGTCTCGCAGGATTATTGCATGTCTTATTATTGCTCATGCATAAACATACTATACCGCATTCACTAAGTAATTGTTAAGTTACTTACGCCTCTTTGGCTTTCAGGTAGCAATGAGACTACCGAAAGAAATGGGCTTAGGCGCGCGTCACGTTTTAGCCGGGAAAGATGGGTGGTGTTGGTTTGGATTGTTAGGGTCGTTTTACATTGTAATAGCTTATATGCAAACTCAGAATGTAACGAATCCTTACCATATTTAATAAAGGTCTAAATCGTTTCTATTATAATGTATATCGACTCTATAAATATGAATCCCAGAATATAAACCTCGAAATTGAACTAAGTAAGGAATGGGCTCTAAAAACGGACTGAATGGTTCGGTGTCACTTAGTGATCCGAACGGGAACAACCGCCTTGGACTTAGAGTCTGGGACAGGGTGTTTCAAAGACCATCACTCTGATGGTTTATGTTACATAACTCCACTTGTAACGCACCACCCCCAACCGTCCATGGCTCCCATTTCCTCTCTCGTTCTTTAGGCCCCACTCTTGTATGGCGGTTGATGTGCTATTTCAAGATGCTCGAAAGATTTGTTTATTGATCATATAAATTACCATATGATTTTTTTCTCATGTTTTACTAGAGATCACTTTCTAATAAATCACTGATCTTTAAATTATTCCAATTCAAGCACGTTTAACCCTAGAGTTTTGTTAGGATAAATTGCAAAAATAAAAAATGCATTTTAATGATATAGGTAATCAAAACTTTTTTAATTCTCCACATATATATATATATATATATGTTTATGTCATTTGTGTAGATATAAACTATATTTTTTTTCTTACATAAGAAAGAGAATAATATGTGTGTTCATCTTTCACAGTTAGATATTTTACAATATCACATGTAGAATGTGTAGTCATGTTTTTTTTTTTAATAAAGTCCGAAACAATTATAAACATCCAAAGATTGAATCCTAACATTTTACATTGTATGATATATCATGAATTTTATTAGTCTTAGATGTCGACATAACAAATCGGAAAGAATAAAATTTCTTAGAAAATATGCATCTTCACATATAACCAAAATAATTCATATAATTTTTCAATTGTTTCTCAAATTTTCATTTAACTTCTAGGTTATGTATCTTTAAATAAGAGGAATCAATCGTAGAACTAATTGTTTTATGTGAAAATGATCTAAGATAGTACAAAATGACGAACTAATTTGAAACGGAGTACCATGCTAGGAAAAATTGTAAAAATGGTATACTTTAAAAAAAATATCAGCGCTACCCTTATGCCTTGACAGAATATTGACATACTTAGTTCAAACTATTGACATGCTCTGCTTTGATGTTATTGGGCAGGTTCTGCCTTGATGTTATTGGGCAGGCTTTGTCTTGATGCAGAAGACTATAGGCAGGCTCTGCTTTGATGCAGAAGACTATAGGTAGGCTATGTCTTGATGCAGAAGACTATAGGCAGGCTATGCATTGATGCAGGAGACTATAGGCAGGCTCTGCATTGATGTATGAGACTATAGGCAGGCTCTGCCTTGATGCAGTAATAAAATTATTGGCAGAGAAAGGCAGAATATTGACAGACTTAGTTCATACTATTGGCAGGTTCTGCCTTGATGTTATTGGGTAGGCTCTGCCTTGATGTTATTGGGCATGCTCTGCCTTGATGCAGAAGACTATAGGTAGGCTCTGCCTTGATGCAGAAGACTATAGGCAGGCTCTGCCTTGATGCATGAGACTATAGGCAGGCTCTGCCTTGATATATGAGACTATAGGCAGGCTCTGTCTTGATGCAGTAAACTATTGGCAGAGCCTGCCCAATAACATCAAGGCAGCGCCTGCCAATAGTTTAACATGTGTCCACTAAATCAGCGATAACTCTTGAAATACAGCTCGGAATTACTTGAAACTGCTTTCATTAGAAAGCTAACTCAAATTTCTATGTTTTGTCAAAATTTGAGCTCTATTGGACATTGGTAAAATCATCATCTGAGTCGATCTTATCAATCTTTCTCGCAGATTTAATAAAATTAAATAATTAAGACAGCGCCTCCTTTTATTGGAGCAGTTTAAAAGTCCGCGCCGCCTTATGTCGTACAGGTAGGTCAGCGTTGCCTTTTATTTTATTAAACAATCTGCCAAAGCGCTGCTTTATATCTCAAGTTTCTCTGCAAAACCTCAAACTAGTAAAAACAAATAAAAAAAAACGTTTAAGATTTGTTTAAACGTCTTAGCTCCAAAATCATGTTACATCCTAGTGATTAAAATCTAATTTACCTTAAAAAAAAAAAAAAAAAACATGACTCATAGTTTAAAAAAGGGTTACAATACGAAGAGAATACTTGTCATATTGTCGATAGAACAATGAAACACATGATAATAATTATATAAAAATTAATTTTATAAAATTTGTTCCAAAATTGTAAAGAATAAGAATTAATAATGTATAAAATAAGTGATATTAGACAAACAATAAAAATATAAAAACGAATTTTCCAAAAAATTATGTTATTAGTTTGTGTTTATGTTTATGTAGAATATTGGCAGGTTCTGCCTTGATGTTATTGGGCATGCTCTGCCTTGATGTTATTGGGCAGGCTCTGCCGTGATGTTATTGGGCAGGCTCTGCCGTGATGTTATTGGGCATACTCTTCCTTGATGCATGAGACTATAGGCAGACTCTGCCTTGATGCAGGAGACTATAGACAGGCTCTGCCTTGATGAGTTTATTGGTAGAGCTTGCCCAGTAACATCAAGGCAGAGCCTGCCAATAGTTTAACATGTGTCCACTAATCGGCGATAACTCTTAAAATACAGCTCGGAATGACTTGAAACTGCTTTCATTGGAAAGCTAAGTCAAATTTCGATGTCATTTCAAAATTTGAGCTCTATTGGACATCGGTAAAGCCATCATCTAAATTGATATTTTAAAAATTTCTCGCAGATTTAATATAATTAAATAATTAAGATAGCGCCTCCTTTTGTTGCAGCAGTTTATAAAGTCAGCGCCACCTTATTTCATACAGGTAGGTCAGCGCCGCCTTTTATTTTATTAAAAAATCTGCCAAAGCACTGCTTTATATCTCAAGTTTCTCTGTGAAACCCCAAACTAGTAAAAACGAATAAAAAACAACGTTTAAGATTTGTTTAGACGTCCTAGCTCCAAAATCATGTTATATCCTAGTGATTAAAAGCTGATTTACCTTAAAAATAGAAGAAGAAAAAAACATGACTCATAGTTTAAAAAAATAATTACAATACCAAAGGAATATTTGACATATTGTCGATAGAACAATTAAACACATGATAATAATTATATAAAAAAATAATTTTATAAAATTTGTTCTAAAATTGTAAAGAATAAGAATTAATAATGTATAAAAGAAGTGGTATTAGACAAACAATAACAAATATAAAAACGAATTTTCCAAAAAAATTATATTATTAGTTTGTGTTTATGTTTATATAGACTATTGAAAAGTTCTACCTTGATGTTATTGGACAGGCTCTGCCTTAATGTTTATAAGAGGTTGATGGCAAACTCAAAAAAATAAGAAGTAATGATATTTTTGTTATTATTTTGAGAGGTACATTGTAATTGTCCTTAAAATTAGACTATTTCTTCAATTTTCCCCATAACTGTACCCTTTTTCACGTAACTTCCTGAAATGTACTATTTTAACAATTTCCCTTTGTTTTATTTGGTTGTTTCTCGGTCGAACTTGCACTTGCTAATAAACTTTTTGTTTCTTTTTTCTTCAACTAAGTATATGTTAATCCACGATTGTTAGTGAAATCGATTTAACCTTCAAATTCTTCATACAATCGAATTCATCACGTGTCCACATGTCCACATGTCCAGCCTCATATGAACACCTCTACTCAAGTTCAAGAGATTTGTCGGATCAAACGTCCATATGTTCCAATCGTTAGAAAATATTTTATTTTCATAATAAATAAAGTGGAAATAGTTTTAGCTGATTTTGGTCATCTAGAATTTATCATATTAGTTAGACCACAGGAGACTTATCTGACAAAGATATCAATTATAATCTTTAACAGTCCACTAAATATCAAAACTTTCAGACCAATTAAGCTGTCAAATGTTTCAAAACGACCACCTCTTGAGATCTGCTACTTCTATTTGACACATAATATATTGAACAGAAACAATAAAAATCGGAAACGTTGTACCAAATGGATTTATTAAAAAAATTTGTTATACTGTTGTAATTTTTCTTGTCTTGACAAAAACAAAATCCCTCTTTGATAAAGTTTTGGTGCCTATAATCTTTATTAAGATTACCTGTCTTGAAACTTTCAACAAAAATATATAATTATGTAAATAAAATCCATATGTTTATTACAATCTAAAGAAAAATCCAAAACAAAGCGACCATATATTCGATATTGAAGTTTATGAGGTTTTGTTCCATTATTAACACCACTAATTGTATAGTTTATGAGGTTTTAGGTATAGTGATAGTCAGATCCGAGTATTGTATGGGAGGAGTTAGTTCACAAGATCTTGGAAAATCTAGGGAGTTCTGATTTGCCAATCATTTCTTTATAAAATGAAATGTAATATAATGGATTAATTAATATTATTATTTGGCTCTTATAGATTCTTCAATATCTCTTATTCCTTTCTGGCTTCCTTTATGATTGTTTTCATACTCTTTCGAAGGTTTTTCATGTGACATGTTATTCTTATTTCTTCTATTAATTATTAATTATCTTGTACTCCCTCCATTTTACAATAAGTATCATTTAAAGATTTTTTAATAAATGTCATTTAAAATTTTTAATGCAAATTTTGGCCCAAAATACCTAATTTAACCTCAGTTATAATGAAGAATTCCAAGAGGTATTATATATTTTAAGAGTATAATTAAAATTTTATATTGTTTTATTAATTTGTGTGCAAAGTGTCAAAACGACACTTATTATGGAACATAGGGAGTATCAATCAACAAAAAAAAAAATATATATTTTATTTTCATCCTATAATAAATTTTTCGTCATACGCATGACTTAATTATTTTTAGTTTAATTACAGAAATTCACATTTGTGCTTACATAGACAATCAATATTTTCGTTCTACAAATATAAACATGTCTCTTGTTTGCATAATGTTTATTTACAGTACAACTTAATATATTTTATTATTAATATATAAATGTATGAATTTTATAGATATGTAAGTTTTATATAGATCTATTTTGTTAGATCTATTTTGTTTATGAAGGAGAATAATTCGGTTTCAAATAAATGAATAAATGATTCAACTTTGATTTCTCCTATGTATTTAGAGGAAATTTGATTAAAAAATTCCAAAAAAAAATTATATATTTTGAAAACTAAATTGTGTTTTAAAAAGTTTAAAAACTAACTTTTTTATATTTGATGTTGGGGATAAATAATTTCTCATGAGATCAACAAATCAGATGGTGACATATATCATATTAGACTTAACATAAAAGCGCACCACTTCGAGAGGGAGCGGTTACGAGGCTAGATGATCGAACCTTAGGACATGTCGTATGACGTGTCACCATAGATTAGACGGCCACTGGACCTAAAAACGCACCACCTTGAGAAGGTGCGGTTATGAAGTCGGGTGGTCGAACCTTAGGACACGTTAGGACATGTAATATGCGGCCACCCTCTCCCAAAACCATTCTTAAACAGCAGGAGCGGGAAGTAAGGAGATGAATGGTCCGGACAGGAGCAAGCCAGCACCCTGATCACATCGATTGCTTAGAAAAATAGAAACGCGATTAAATCAGGAATCCCGTGGCTCTTGTGGGGGGTTTGGAAAAATATAGAAGCGCGATCTTATACGCAAAGAAGCAGGAAGTTCTAAGTTCTATGGTTCAAAAAGCTAAGGATGATGCTAAAATCTGGCGAGAGATAAACCACACTTCTATGCAATAGGAGAGTCATGGACGAGTAATGGGAGGTTTGGCGGAGCGTTGGCAAAAACCACCTCGTGGCACAGTTAAGTGTAATGTGAATGCGAATTGGTGAAATGCTTCACTGCACAGTAGCGGTGCTTGGCTAGCTAGAGACCACACATGGACTGTTCTCTTCCATGCTAGACATGCTCGCCAAATAGGATAACAGCTGAGTTGAGATGCATCATATGGGCACTTTATATATAGTTTGAGAGATCTACATTTAGTAGATGTTTCGATTGGAACAGATTGTGTGGTGGCTTTTGAAGCCATTTCCAAACCTTCACAATGACCTCGATATAGATTCCTCACAACTCAGATCCGCCTTACCCTCTCAGCCTTTGCGAATGTTGTATTTGAGATAGAGTCGATGAACTCAAACTATACCACAAGAGAAATCGCAAGGAGTGTCACTAGCTAGAGATGGTGAATTTCAATCGTATCTAGCTCTAGGAGGACCGGCTTGGCTTCAGGATAGACTACACCGAGAGGAATGAGCAGCTTTATAGTCTGATTCGAGAGATGGTGATGGAGCATCAAAGAATCACCTCCCTTGGTGATTGATGTTTTTCCCCTATTGTTTTTGTTTTTGCTCTGTTTTTGTTTCCTTCAATTCGAAACTTTGTTTCCTTTTTGGGACTTTTGATCTTAATGAAAACTCCAAACCTTCAAAAAAAATAGTTTTTACTTTATTTTGATATATTTTTATGGTCAAAATATAATATTATCATTTATTATTTATTATTTA